>LYUA01000451.1:711940-731045 GCA_002093875.1 Calopteryx splendens | reverse complement strand
GACATCCAGTTGAAACCTGTCGAAAGACAGTTCCACCAATGATGATGATGATGAAATATGTAAGCATAATATAGTAATTAAAGTATAATATATATTTATGGAAATGAGTAATTACCTATCAGAATTTTTTATAATTAATGTCCATTTGAAATGTCTTACTATATCAGAGCTCACATAATGGGCATAGAAGATAACATTAAAGATAAACACACCTTTACTCAGATTTAGACTGACTGAACATCCCAGATTAGGGGATATTATATCAAGCATCACCATATAATGGGCCAACCACCTAATACATCTAAGAAAGTATGCTTCTAGACAGAAGTTTGACTGGGTTGAGCCCTGAAGGACTGTACTGCCAGGACACACACTGTGTCCTAGTTGCTCCAAAAGGATGAAAAACAAAAGTATATACCATATTCATTGGGATATAATGCACACTTTTTTCCTAAAATTTATGGCTGAAATCCTATCTGTGTGTTACATGCACATGCTACTTAATTAAATATATAGGAGCATATTCATTTTTAATTCAGTTTAAAATATATTTTTCAGATTTGGAAAGTACGTCATCCCTCTAAAAGAATGCTTTTTTAAGGTATTTTTCAAAATCAGCTGATGAACAAACTAACGTGTGGCAACCTTCACATATGATCTTCATTTGAACTTCCTTCATAAAATTAGGGTGTGTGTTACACCCTGACGAATACAGCACATGTCATTCACAAATAATAGGCAAGGACCCTTTGTCAAGCAGCTTAACACATCTTGACAGTATATGCACAGCCATCACATCCTCCAAAGTGAGTAATTCCATGAGTAAGGTATCTTGCAGGATCGCATAGCCCCCTGCACAGCAGATGAGTAATTCGAAAGCTAATCTGTTGGTAAGTTCAAGATTCCATTTGGGAGCCACTGTTGACCATTTCCAGATCAAGGTGTAAACACACTTATCCACAGGGAAAATGAAGACATTGAAAAGCAATTGCAGAAGAGCAGCTCTTGTTACATGAGATCAAGGAAATGCAGCTAAGACATGCTTGATCACACATAATTACAGGAACAGGATATGACAGCACTATGAAAAATAGCCAGAAATCTTAGGGACATCCACTGACTTTGCTAAAGGTTTTATATCAATGGAAAACTGCAACTACTGCAAGGAACACTTGGTGAGATACTGCATTTGCCACTGTGCATCAAGTTTTACCCCCAGGGATTGGAGGCACTGTGCCCACTGGAACACACACTTGTGGCAATTGACAGTCACTCTGCACTCTTCAGTGTGGAAGTTGAGAGGGAGGGAGTTCAAGAATACAATTTGCTACCAGCAACCAATTATCTGAAATCATTTGGACTTGAAACTGGAAGGAGATATCTTAAGACACTACTGCAAAGTAAGAGGCAACAGGCAGCATAGATGAGTGAAGTGGAAAATTTCGCATTTAAGATGACAGGAATTCCGTAGACTAGGACTCTTCCCTTATTGGGAGCTGGAAGAAGGCAGCTCAAGATCAAAACTAATGAATAAGGTGTAGTGTTGGCTGCTCATAAGAACCAATGCTGTCCCTCTAAGACAAAATTGGGGATGGAGATAATGCCTGGTAGATGGATATATGTTGTGAATCAGTCTTGCTCCCCAAGAAGGTTTAGGAATCAGTAGTAATACAAAAGAACACTTAGGTTACATGTTCTTGAGCACACCATGGTTGCACAAAGTTTGAAGTTAATCATGCAATTCAGGAGCATGCCTATTACCTTCAGACTTCCTATATTAAAATAAAATATAAACAAAAACAAGACAATACCGTGAGTATGCAATTACCTATTTCCAGACACATCAAGAACATGAAGCTCTTTGCAGTTTCCAACTTCAGTAGGCAGATATTGGAGTTGATTATCTCTCAATGAGAGGACACCAAGTTGAGAAAGGTTGCCTAGAAGGAAACAAAAAATTAATGTAATATTTTAGGCCAACATAACTGGAAATTAAATTTTTAAATCAATGTAAGCATTTAAATCGATGTTGATACATATGAATTTTGACATTAGTGGTTTTAAACTAATCACTTTTCATAAGAAATAAAAGAAATGGCAAGAGAAAAAACTACAATCAGCAACATGATGAAAGCAGCCAGAATTTGAAAAGACATATAATGGAGATCATTACATGAGAACGCAAGGCATATATGCCTTAAAATGTGTACATACCTATCTCAGATGGAAGGCTTTGAAGACTATTCCGATCAACATTTAAGTTTGTAAGTTTTGTTAAATGTCCAATTGTTGTTGGAAGTTCAACTAAGAAGTTTTCAGTTAAAATGAGCTCTTGCAAAGAATGACAACTGTAAAAAAATAAGACGTCCAGTTTAAAAAGGTGTAACAAGAAGTAAGCATTTCATTACAATATTCAAACCAATAGAGAATAAATTTGTGCAAAGAAAGCTTCATAATTACCTGCCAATGTGGTGATTTAAACAGTTTAACCTATTTTGATCGATTTTAAAAATTGATAATCTTGTGAGTTGTGCTATCCCATCAGGTATTGAGCTTATTTGATTGTGGGACAAATGGAGATCAGTCAATGACACCAAACCACCAATTTGCTCTGGTAGTCCTTCTAACTTGTTTTCAGAAACATCCAAGCATGTTAGTTTCTTCAACATTCCTATTTCCTGCAAAGAAAAAAAATAGTACATAATGCATTTTATGTCATCAATTGCATATTAATTATTATCCAAGGATAAATAATTAAATAATTTTCCCAGAAATAATCCTTGTAACTGGCTAATCTGGAGTGACACAATTATAATGAATCCTAAAAAACACTGGATAGCAAAAGTCTGCCAACAGTTTGATTTGATTCTCTGTTATTTTAATGGAAAGGAAAGGTATTATGTACATGCTTACATTAAAACTGAGCCATTAGGCATGCTACTAAACTTATCACTCGGTCACTTTCAACAAGGCATCGATATTTTGCAGCTCATCTTCAATGGTAGGTAATCCACCAATTAAAGGCAAGTTTTTGACTGTCTATGATGAATAAAATGAGGTTACATTTCAAATGCATTTGCTCTTGTTTTCCCAATTTATTTATTCAGTTCTTCATATTTCCTACCTGCTCTGTAATGTGTAATGTCTAAAAAGCCTATTCTCTTCCTTCATCTTCCTCGATTACCTAATGATAATCTCCCTTCTCTGATCACATTAAGCCTACTACTCAATATTTCCTCCAATCACTTATTCTGTCTTCAAATTTCACTAGCAACTTCCTCTCTTCTCCCACCATATTTACAATTTCGTCACTAGTCTTCCTCTCTGACCATCTTACTTCCTTAATCCTTCTCCATACCCACATCTCAAAGGCCTCTAATATGCACTCATCCACTTGCCTTAAAGACTAGGTTATGGGTTCACACAGGGCTATTCTCCAAATTTAAATGTTTATTAATATTTTGATTACATCTTTATTCAGTTTACCTGCCTTCAATTTCCTTCTTCCAAATGCTTCTTTCACGAGCACTCCTGGGAAGGAATGGAGGTAACAGTCAAAGTAGGGGGCCACTAATCAAGTCAGTCAGACTTGTGAACGATCAAACTTGAGATAGCCAATCAGCCAAGGGGCTGCAGTCATTGCTGAGCTCATTACAGAGTTATATACGTATAGAATGAAAATAAATGAGAAGAAAATAAAGGTAATGAGGTTTTCAAGACAGGAAGCATAAGTGAAAAAATTTAAGTGGGAGGGTATAAACTTTAACAGGTAGACCATTTTAGCTTTTTAGGAAGTGTATTGGACGAAGGTGGCCAACGTACCTATATGCACTAAGGATATTATAAGAAGAATCACATTAAGTAAGGAATCTTTTACACAGAGGAGAGAATTGATGATGAGGACCTAAGGAAAGGATGCAAAGAAAAGACTGCTGATGGTGCTGATATGGTTGTGGTTTTGTATGGCTCAGAAACATGGTTGTTGAGGCAAGATAGGTATAGGTTTGAGGCTTTTTAAACGTGGGTATGGAGAAGGATAGAAAAAGTAAAATGAAAGGAAAGGAAAATGAACAAAGAATTTTTGCAACTGGTGAGGAAGGAGCAAAAGCTATTGGAAGACCAAAATAAGAAAGAAAAAGTGGATGCAGGGTGTGCTGAGTGACGGTGAATTGTTGAAGAATGTGATTGAGAGTAGAATCTTGGGTGAGAGTAGAGTCTTGGGTGAGCGAAGCAGTCCCTCCTTTCCTAATCCGTACAATCTACCTTACTTCCCACCGTCTTTCTATGCTGAAATGAAGAATATTGTAGAATTGAGATCGTGTGTTCCTCAGTAAACTATCCTAACATGTATATTACCATTAATTATAATTCTTCTCCTAATGCCCCTATTACTATGCCCATTTCCTTCCACTTGTTGGGATTGCCCACTCAGTCAGTGACGTAGCCAGGGGTGAGAGAATGAATAGGCTATAGAATAGTTAAGGAATATCAGAAATTTAATGCAAAAATGCTATTTTTAATTGTGCATAGAATAATATCAACAAAAATAAAATACCTACAAATCCAAAACTAGAGCGTCTGGATGGGAGCAATATATTCTTCACACACAGTTCGCAATGAAGAGTCAGCATTAGCCCACACAATTATATTCTGTGCTACCGCCTACAGTGCGCATATAGGGATATATAGGGGTGGAAATATTGACCAAGGTAAGGCAAAAATGTAAGTTGGAAGTACAGGAGTTATTGGGAGTTTTTCACTTTCAACTGTTGAGTACCATCTAACAAGGGACAACCCCTGCAAAATAAAGAATAGTAATATTCTACCAACCATGCTTTGATCACATTTATCTTTGAATTTCACTTACAGAGAAAATTATACCAAATAAACTCAGCATGAGTGCTTTTAAAAAAACAGGACTTGAGATGGATCCCAATTCCACCTCTCCCTCCCCCAGGTCCTTCTGCTCTGAGGGAAAGAATGACTAACAAGGAGTCTAATATATGCTCATTGAGTAGCTCTGAGTTGAACAATCAAGGCCTAATGGACCATGTACAGGGTCAATAAATGCACTTCTTGCAACTGGTTTAATTAAATAAGAATATTTTCAAACCTTGTAAGTAAAAGCTGACAAACAAGAAAAAATAAATCTCGTCTGTATCAATGCATTTCAATACACCTCTAATCTTTATGTGGAGCTGAAGTGTAAGTGGGCATTGAAGTTAAAAGTAGGCAAATCACTTACGTTGGGAAGACAATATAGCTGGTTATGATCTAGCCAGAGCTCTTGCAGTGCAGGTAACATTCCGATATGCATGGGCTGAAAACAAAATTAAGGAAGGATATAAATTTAAACAAATATAGAAGTCTAAAAAGTAGTTCAAAAATATTTAAACCACAAACAAATACACTTCATTAGTTGGTTGACTTACCAGTTCTTCCAGCTCATTATCTCCTAAGTCTAGCCTCTCCAATTTTGACAATCTGACCAATGATTCTGGGAGACTCTTTAGGAGATTTTCTCTTAATTCTAATGATTGCAGACTGGTGAGACTGCAAGAAGAACATGGAAATAGAATCACTTAGTGAAAGTACTCATTAATTATACAAAAACATGTTTAGAAAGTCTTATATTAATTAGGATAATGATTAACAGGCCTGTTCTCATCTATATTTTGATATTGTTCTTACACAAGGACACCACAAGAGACAATCACCAGCAAATATATTACAAAAGAGGTTGAAGCAAACAAGAAATAGAACATGAGGGTTCATAGTGCCTCAGGAAATAACCTATTTATTAACTCCTCAAATCTCTCAAGTGCACATTCATACGTGAAGGGTGCTTAGTGCAATGAAGCAATAGTTCATACACAACTTCTTAACTATTTTGAAAGATTTTAACTTATTTAATAATTCCCAATATGGATTTCGACCAGGTAAATCTAAAACAGTGGCAGTTGATATCACAATTAAGAAAATAATGAAAGGATTTGAGTAAAGGCAATGCCTCTTACTTACACTCTGTGATCTCACATCAGCATTTGATGGTGTCGATCACACAATTCTTAAGCTAAAGTTACAATATCATGGTATCAATGGCAATTAATTTAAATTTATGACCTCTTATTTCGCAAATGGGAAGCAGATGGTCAAGCTCAATGGAAAATCCTCCGAATTTTGGACTAAGATATGGGGTTCCTCAGGGCTCTGTCCTGGGACCCCTTCTTCATCTTGTCATGATTAATACTCACTATCTAATGCATTAACTGACTGAGTGCTTTATGCAGATGACACCATGTTCTTGCAATATTGTGTAGATATTATAGAAGCAGGGAATTTAATCTCAGAATACGAAAATTTAAATGCAGCCAATGATTGGTTTGAAGCAGGTGCAGGAAGCAGGTAGCATCCTGCTAGCAGGATGCTAACTGCATACCCTATGCTCTATGCATACACATCCCACAAGAATGTCCATGAAGAACGTTGCCCTCTGTTTATCACCATAAAGCTAGCCTTAGGGTTTGTAACCATCTAAAGGTTCATTTCTCAGCCAACTATTAAAGCTGATCACAGATTAGATTGGCCTAACACTCAACTGCTGATTTGCTTGCTTGTTCTCATCGAAAAATTCCATTGGAAAAGAACTACATTCAGAGCTTCATAGACGGTTTTCTTTGATATAATCTCACAGATACTCACCAACCAAAGTCGGGAGGAAGACTTGTTAATGACATGTCATTTAAACCGAGCATAGTCAAACTCTGCAGCTGAACGAACCCGGCAGGCAACCTAGAATAAAATAACAAATTAATAATTAATTCATTAAAATTAAATATAAACAAATATTTAATTAAGTTATCTGTTAATCCTGTTCATCTTATTTCAAAATTTTATTTAAGTCAGAAATAATGACATTTAGCAACAGCTAAAAATAAGCGTTTTTGCTCTACATATTCCAAGGAAATTTACATTTTAAATATCACAATTTTACGTCTCGAGTAACAGAGATCATTGTATAACTACATAATATTTTAAGAGAGGGAAGGAACATGAACCCTACCATAAAAAATATATAGTAATCTGCTGTTTAAAAAAATTGATTTTAGTCGTTTCTCAGAAAAGGTATACGATATATAATGCACGCCTAAAATTACCTTGGAATAGGGTTGCTGCTGAAATCTGCTACTTGCAGTGCCCTTAGATGCCTTATGGATTCAGGGATGTCTGGTATATCTGCAAAAGAATAAAAAAGTAGATTTAAGAATCATTTGGAGAATGAATGAGTGTAGTTAAAGTGTAAGGCAGTGTATTTAAATATCTCTACTAATGTCATCACAAAATTGAGAGTAATATGAATAGATGATGGAGGTTAACGCAGTGCACTACAACTGCCGTATTAGTTGTAGTTGTTATCCATATTAAATTTATTAGTATATACCTTTATAAAACCCCTATCTTATGAAGTGCTACAGAACGTTTCTGCGGTACATTATGAAATTTATATTTTTTTCAACAACTATGCAATCTTGTGTCAATTATTTATTTTTACGGGTATTATACGTATTTATGGAAACTTATCTTTATTATGAAATTTTAAATTTAATGCATTAATTAGATATTCATTTTGGAATCACATTTAAATAACGTACCTCGCACAACATCTCCACCTAAATATTTGTCACCTTGCATTAATACATTTAAGTAATATGTTCAGTTACATGTATAATTATATGATTGACAAAAATGAGAATTTTTAATAAATACGCATATACTCTCTTCAACCATCGAATCGGTGAAAAGTTCATACATATTAGCTATCATAATTTTTAGACCTTCGGCAGTAGGAGTAACTAGCCTCATTTTAGTCCTTCGTCATAAATAAATGTCCGTTTTAGATTGAAGAGTATTTTACAAAGTTCAACACATCGCAAAACAGTTTTAATTAAAATTTTCATCACTGTTAACAGCATTGGGAATTTGAGTACCCTGCCTAAAATCTACTTCAACCTTGCTTAAAATCTACTTTCTTTGAATTGATGATTAAAATAAATGTAAAATCAGATAATTATTGATGTTAATATACCGGTTAAGGTAGGTTTCATGGATTCAAACCTACAGTAACCCTTTCTTAATTTCTGCATACTTTCTGCCTCCTTTCATTCCACCCAACATGCTTAATATTTTCCTCCCTCTCCCTGGCTTACCCAACTTTCTACCCTCTACCACATTCTTCAACAATTCATCACCACTAAGTACGCCCTGCATCCACTTTGCCTGCCTTCTTTTCATTTCTCCCAAAGTCTTCTCTCTTCCCCTAACAGGCGAAAAACCTCTTCGTTCGTCTTCCTTTCCAATCAGATAATAACGGACGAATATATTAGAGTTATAAAGCGAATTATGAGAAGCAACATTTTATGTGCCAGAGAAAAACAGCCAAAAGAGAGCTACGAATATAATTTTACCTCCAGAAAGGTATACTATTCTTTTTGTGAAACAATTGGAGCGAATTAAACACAATAGGCCTTGATAATGAATGAGAAGCACTTGAAAGGCACATTTGCCTAATAGTCTCATTGAGGGAGGATGACAGGAGATTGCGGACATGCGGCAAGCTTACTTCGTTCAGGAGATTACTTCCACTATGACTCACGAACTATGGAGAAAACGCAAATGGAGTATCAATGGTGGCATAATTTCAGGAAAATTTCTTAACAAATGAACGTTATCAACGTTTGGTTACTAATTTATTATATATTTTTGCATGCTTATTTATTCACACACGCCTTCAAAAATAGCCACTACTTTGAGTCATTTGACCTTACGTAAAGGGAGAATTTCGCAGGAGTGAACAACTAAATTAAGACCAAATATATACTGTAAAATGAAAGCGTATCTGAGAATTCGCATTAATAGGCAAACGACGGAATGGACACGGCACTATAAAGATTCTACACGCACAATATAGAAATCGCATTAATACATAATATGGCGCGATCTAAGAGGACTGTGAATCTTAAATATAAAAAAATCGCCGAAAACCAAGTGAGATAACAGAAAAGAATGAATTATTGATATGGTGGGCTTAATATTTTGGCGCAAATATATTTTATCGGAAAAATACATTCAATCTTCTACATGACTCCTTGATACTTTGAGACACCCCGTCTACCGGGCAACGTGGACCAAGAAGATCAAGCAACGTTTGAATGCCAAGCAGAAAGCAAAGGAATATTCTATATATCTCAATAAATTTGATTCATGATTTTATAATACATGCCATTAAGAAGGTAAAGACAATTCAAGGAGCCTATATCGATTTTCCGTCTGTTCAAAATGTTTCACGCTCACATAGTCAAAACTAATAGTAACGGTTTATAATATTACTTTAAATTATTAAAAATACAAAAGAGAACCATCGAACGAATTCCTTGTTTGCCGAGCTACTTTGCCCAGGACGAGTTTGTTTTTGCGCAATGATTTCCATTAACGAGGTAGATTCTTAAAATTATAGTGACAGTTAATACTATTAAAGAATGAATTGAAATCGTGTTTTTTTACAAGTCTAAATATCAGACAACAACGTTCTTTCTAGACCCCTCATAATTTAAAAGGCCCATATATTTTGTTCGTGTACTTCACAGATAGAAACGGACGTAGAGTAGAAGAAACAAAACATTGTGGAAGGAACCAAATAACAAGTTCCACGATAGTTAAATTTTAAAATTCGATATGGCTTCCCGGCTCCTGAAAACGCTTTGCTACCAGCGTTTCCAAAAAAAATATTTCCTAATCTCCGACCCCATTTTCGCGTTCAGCAGCTGCATAGCCAACGCTGCTGGTCATCTCCGATGTGATATTTACATTTCACTTTCCCTGTCCCACTTGCCCATTCTTTGCCATCATGATAGCTATAGGGCTGCCAACTCTCCAGGATTCGCTGGTCGATTCCTGGAATATGACAGAATTTCGAACCGAATTCGCGGTTTGAAGCACGTTCTCCCGCTTTTACTTAATCTCTGCCTTTTACTGTCTCCCCCAGTTTTAAGTGGACACTTTTGCTACTGCTAAATTTTTCGTGAAATATTAGGTGGGCACAAACTCATAACAGGATAAGAATGTTGTTTGAAGAGATTATTGGAGTGAAAATTATTTTAACCATTTTGAAGTAGTGATTGGTTTGTTAGAAGCTCCTGACATAGCAATGCCGTCTCATAAAAAAGTCGATTATACCATAAAATTCCTACGAAATGGGTGATGAATCATCCTCTAATATTCCTTTTCGCAATTAAGCATACTTTTTCCATTTAGAATAGTGTGGTGTTCAAATGATTAAAAGGATAAATCTTATTTAGATACACATTCGCACAATATTTCATGCATTGAAAAGAGATCTCGCAAGTCATTAAAAATAGGAATTCACTCAACGTATAGGCGTCATTAACTCTATTAATGTGCAACCCGGTGTATTTTCTCCATACATTTTTTACTGAGTCGTACAGAAGCTTTTCTCTCAGCTACGATTTGGTGGAAAGACTTGCTATTACAGAATCTAAACGGAACGTAACAGAACATGATCATGATGAGACCACGAAAAATAATTGGGCTCTCGACTAATACAATTTGGGAGATATGAGTCATACCAAAACATGTATTCTGGTGGTATGACGGTCGAGAATCAAGAATTGCCGGTCGCGAATAGAGAATCGACAAAAAATATATCGATGAAGCGAAAAAAAAGCATTTACCGACGGAACTCTCCCTCGAAAGATATCATTATGGAACGACTACAACAGAAAATATCGAAAAACTTAGCAGAATGACCATTGTGAGATATTGGCGAAGAAAGAAGCATTGGCAGATTGTTTTTTAGTATCAATGTATATAAATAATAAAAATAAAGCAAATTAAATGCCAAAGTATAAATGTAAATAAAGCGAAAGAAATACAACTTCAACCAATCCCGAATTATTCCGTCCCGTGAAACGCCTTCTCTCGAGCGTGATCGAGAGAGTGAGAGAAGATTCCCTTCTTTCTCAGTGACGCGTTTCGAAGAATTTGGCAGTTTCTCCCAATTAAACGGTGAGAGGAACCTTTTCCAGAAAGATGATAGAAGGGGAAGGTGGGTTCACCCCAATAACTCTGTAAAAATCTGGAGAAAGCATCTTTTAACGGCGTTTGTCGGACTAGGGAGACATGCTCAAAGTGCACTGCACATGAACAGTCTTTCGCCGAGTCATTTTTCAGTAAAATTAAGAGAAACGAACTAACGCAGTAACTGTTTGCTAGACGGATCACGTCAAATGATGTCGCATTTGAAGAAATTGTAATTCTTATCACTTCAAAAATATCTCTTTTCAGTGCCATTAGGCAATTCAATAACTAAGGTAATTAGTGAGGATTCATCGCAGATCATTCTTCACGATGCTAGAAAGAATTTGGCACATACTTTTCATCAAAGGATCGAATTTTTGCACATTTCCTTCTAAAGACAAGAGGTTACACAACATGAAATTTAAAGAAATGACGTAGGTACGTACCTAAGCTACAAATGCTCTGGATAAACGAATGTCTCTAAATTTTCTCGGTTTTCTAGGTAAAAAAATTTAATTTATAGGTGAAAATTTCGTTTACTGAAGCAATTATCGTACGGCTAGATCAAGAGCTACAGAAACGTAGTTCTTCTATTAAATCCCCCATGGGAGTAATTTGTAACATGTATGAATCAAACTACTCCATTTTTACGAAACCACTTAACAAGATTACGTAACGATAACACCAATGATAACCAATTATATGCTTTTTGATGATTCCTTCCACAGTATCTCAGAATTTCATGAGATTTAAACGAATATCTTACACTCCAAATAGAGGATTGAGAATTGAAACATTATTTAATGAAAACCGAACCCCGACGTGCGTCTCACCCTCGGGGAACATCAAAATGACCTGCGATCATCAGAAACGAAATCCTGTACACGCTACAAAACATAAAGGGAGAAATTCACCGAGCCTTCCCCTAGAATATTTATGTAAAACTCGCGGGCCGTATGCAACCTGTAGCGCTCATTATTGCGGCCCGCTTCTTTATTAATCTTAAACATTTTCGACTGACTAAGTAGAAAAAAAACTGCCGCAATAAATTAAAATGGACCAATATTAAGTGACACACAACTGGTTCGGAAAAAATATTTTTAAACGCACAAATCAGATCGAAACATAAGTAATAAAAGAGGGGAAATGTGAATAGCGGACATTTTTTCAGTTTGAGCCCACTTTGCAACCTTCTTGCTAAGCAATTTGTCTTGACCTTAAAGCGACCAAGCTGGTTTCATATGCTATATTATATAACAATCATTTCGAAACGTAAACCATTTATGGTTTTCGAAGTTTCCCGAGTGGTGCACGAAACATATCGGACATTAAAACGATAATTCCTGAAAAGAGACAGAAAATAATCAGCTTCAGCCTCTACAAAATGACAAAATCCCGAGTGATGTATTTGAATATGTAAGACACCCAACTAGGAGCGAGTCGAGCCACATTATTTAACGTATTTACAGCGATTCCCTCTTCAATGATAAATTGCTAGAGTGGTCCGCCGAGGTCAAAATTTAGGAAGCATGACCAGAGAGCATTAAACCCAGAGGATCAATCTTGCTCTGACGGTACCATGGTTAGACCCCTCCCACCAAAAAACTCTCACCTACATAGGCCCTTCAAAAGTACGAGGAGAAGCAGAAATGCGACAGTATAAATACACCACGCGGAAGGCGCGGGGAGGTCGTGGGAAAATATAAGGTGCGGAAGGTGGAGGAGGTGAGGTCGTGACCACACCAGGCCGGGTGAAGAGGTACGGAGCAGGAGACGAGACGCTGAAGGTTTCCAAGGACAAGGATGAACTGAACTGAGAACATGGGTTCGGGCAAGGGTAGAGGGAGTGGCCGTGGGATGGGAGGATCTGTCGGGTGGGGGGGGGATGAAGGTGAGAGAGTGAACGGCTGGTGCCCCGAGGGGGGTAGGGGATCAGAGGGGCGGAGAAGGGAAGGACGCCGAGGAGTTTAAAGCCCCCGGAGCATTCAAGTTCATCGCACCCGCTTCTATCCCCCTTCACCGCCTTCCCCTCCCTCAACGAAGCCGAGTCCCGATAGGCAACCCGCACTACGGAGGCCAAGGGGAAAACGCCCACTGGAATATCTACTCTCACTTTCTTCCTTTTTCTCTCCACACTCGCACACATACTCGTATGTGCGCGAACGTGCAACCCCCTCCCCACTGCCCCACAACGTCGCGTTCTCTTCCCCCAAGCGATGGAAGACGAGCCGAATCTGGCCGTCGTCTTCTTGGAGATTGGGGCGGGGTCGGGAGGCGGTAGGAGAAAACATTACCTACCTACGCGCTTCAGGAAGTGCCCCACGATTCTCTTGCCCGGAATGAAGTCAATTGTACGTACTGAAGGGTCGCTCTCTCGCCCGGCCCATCACGCGTGTATTCACGACGAGCGGCAAGCGTCGATAATTACTGACACTCGCGGAAAAAGTGTACAGCAAAGGAAGTCACTGCGATGATGCCCTCCCCGCCTACTTGCACATTTTTCGGACAGGTGATAGATTGCTAAACCCGAAAGGCTTAATTTTCCTAATTAACGGAATCGAGTGAATCTACACTCGAAAACTGGTCACATTAATACATTTTTAACTTTGGTGCTGCCGTTCGCTATTTAAATCAGTAAAAACATTGTTGAAAAATCCCGGCCAGGCGTGCCTGTTGAGCAGCAAGCCCTCCTGCTAATGAAAATATCGCGTTTGAATCCCACCATGGGATGCTAACACCGGTGATTTGGTCAGTCAGGTTTAGTCAGAGACTAAAAAAATTCATCAATGGACTAGTTTCTTCCGATGACCTCGACACAACTGAGCTTGGAGTAATTTTCAGAAATCAATACAAATTCATGTAGTTACGGCATTTTTATGCATACCGATTTCACCATATTATATAGTAGATCAGTGCTCCTCAGACTGCCTGATTTTGCGCAATGACGGACCCGCACCGGTCCATGAGGACCTCACTGCCACTACTTACCGACACTTTGCTATAGATCACTGCTCATTCAACTCAATCAAATTCACTGTCAAGGAAGGAGGAACGTATCTCTATGACAAAGCATCTCGTTATACGCACTAGTTAAAAACCCTTTAAGGCATTCAATTTCCCATTCGGGAATGAAATACAAATAGTGACCCATCGCGCGCGCGCAACTGGTTACGTCCACTACTCTCTAAACGGGAGAAACCTGATCCGTCGTAAGGTCATGCCCAAACCTTGCCCCTGAGCCTTACGCTACTAAGTCATGCGGAAGACAACTCTTTCTAACTACAAGTCGAATTTTAAAAGGCAGCGGTCCTTGTGTATATTATAAAATGTCATTAATATTTCGAATACAATATTAAGACTTCTGCTTTACTTGAATTGATTTTTGTAATTTGAAATAATATAAACTCTCAAGATTTTTATTAATTTTTTCTCCTCACTAAGTACTTATAGTATAAACCGAACATTGTTGAAAAACAATCCGTAAGAGAAGACAGTTTGCAAATCGAACTAACAACCTGTCAATGCTTAGAGGAAGACATTTAAAATGGATAATGGAGATTCTAGAACCCAGTCACGTGCAACGAGAGTAACATAGCTTAGGCACTTAAAAAAACCACTTCTGAGAATGCAACTCGGTGGTTGACAGGTTAATTGAAACTCCCTCTAAAACGACTGTTTGCAGTTAATACATCATCATCTTTCTGTGATCAATTAAACCTTACTACGTCAACAAATCATTCTGTACATTAGAAATAAAAAGAGTTCAACCGTCCACCTAGTTAAGTACAATGATACCATTAAAGATTACAAAACGCTTACAAAAACTATTTAAGTTCAAAACCATTAATTAACTAAACTAACTAGGATGAACGCAGTAAAATAAAAATGAAATGAAGATGGCGTACGCGGTTAGGTTCACGAATGAACGTGATTTATCAACATACGGAACAATATACGAAACCAATATTCCGACATGATACCAATAAACTCACAGCACTTGTGAGTCAGTCCCCATAACTCGTTGAATTAATGGTGAAAAATGCATACTTTAACAAATGTTTTAATTACACATCGATGTTAATTTCATTCCTATTTCACGATAAGCTCTTCATGGCATTCATCTTATTGTCATGCCATGAATTATCAACCTGTAAAAAACGTCGACAGAAGATCTAATTTCAACACACCTCTACAGACTCGCGATAATGAGGACCGCACTAATAAATGTAATCATTACCAATGTTAAACCTTAATTTGAGGTAGCTGAAAAGGGATTCGCACTCAGTGCACAGAAGGGAGGCATTCTGACTTTACTACTTGTAACTTAGGAATCAGGCTACAGCAGTAAAAGGAGGACCACACCTTGTGGCTACGGAAAACCACATGGCTACGGAAGGAAATACACATGTAGTAGAAAAGTGGGAGATGCATGGCTCCATTATTGGGACGATATCATCATCAACAACTACTAGGCATCTTGTAATAATGATACGCTGATGCTGGGTGCTGAGCTATGACTGCCATCCAACTGTGGGTATTTTTTAGAGCCAATACTTCATATAGTCGAAGACAATACTTTATATTTTAATAGGTAGCCATCATCGAGGAGAAAAATGTGTAGTGGTCATGATGCGGGAAGAACTCAATGAAGAGACACTTCGCTGTCGTGTAGTTTTAAAATGAAATCGACTGTTCACATTCAGAATTTGGCCAGAAGATACCGTAAGAGAAAGACGAGAGCCGCAAATAATAACGTGTGAAATAATTTCCTGAACTATTTCGAAGTATTCCGCTACGCATAACAATCTAAAATGCGTACGACAATCACGCTGAGGCACACCACCCTCCCCCAATTTTCGTGTGATATAAGCGAATAGGTAAGTGGGCGGACCATAATGCTAATCCACAAGCCATCTTCTCATAAAATGTAATGGTCAGCCATTAAAAAAGTTATTATGTGTTCTGCCTCATGACATGCCCTTAAAATTTTTTAATCGAAATCCCCACCCGCTCCAATAACTCATTCATTACCTCGGTGTCCTATTTTTTTACCAACTTTATGTTATCTAATTCCCAAATTATTTTCCTTTCTTAACTTCATTAATCTTAAAATTTTCAACGAAGTCTTTCGGTACGAAATTCCTACTCATGCTACTATGCGCTCTATCCAGGTAGCTCATATATTGTCACAATTTGATGAAATTTTCTCTTTTACCCATCACATCCCAAATCCTTATACCATGCATCAATCTAATTTTATCTATTCGTTTTCCCTACAACATCTATAAAACCTCCCAATATTTAGTCACTCGCTTCCGCCAAGATCACACTTCTGCACTAATCCGAAAGCTTAACGTTTTAAAGGTAAATCTCTACAATAATCGAATATTCAACTGTGGAAAAAATCATATTAGTTGAACGGCGAAATAATTGAATAAGTGAATTATTTTACATATCTTTCCAGAATGTTCGTGAAAGATTGTAAGATATATGAAGATAATAGAAGATGTAGAAAGGTTGTCGGAGTGGAGTATAACAAAATATGTATCTAAGGCAGCAAAAATGAGTGTATAAAAATTCTCTATTCCCCACACACTATATTAAGGTGTGGATGTGAAAATAGATTATATCAGGCACATGTCGAATATATGTTGTAGATAAAGATAGGGTACTTGAGTGTGGTAAAATAGGTTGGAAAGGGGGTCAGGAATGAGTGGAATATGGAAGAATATGGATTGGATGCACTGGTTAACAAGTACGAAAGGAGTCAACTACATTGGTTTGGTTATGATGATAGGATGGTGAAAGCCGAATAACCAACTAGAAATATGAGATAACAGTAAATGATATGAGAGGTTGGGGAAAGAACCACGTGAGGACCATGTATGAATGAAATTATTATGAACGGAATGTAAATCATTAACGAGTAGGTTCCATCAAAATTCAAACACACCCTGACCATTTGATTGTATTTTCCTCCACATGAGAAATTTGGAGATACGCCCCTTTTATCACGCCATCGGTATCTTATTTTAGCATGGAAAACCGCAGTATTCTCATACGATGATAACATCAATTTATCAAATCACAAAGACGTAAGAAGTAGATACTTTTAAAAGTACGCTGGAGTTTACTTCCCAAAGCAGGCCAACTTAACGGAAATAATTAACTCCGGAGCTCCCTCGCGCGCACGTGGTGGAGGGAGCGAAATGAGCGGAGGATGAAATGACGACCACGCAAACGGAGTGGGCATGACAAAAAGTGGCAGCTACACAGCGCAAAGAGGTACGACGGGAGGCCTGGGGGCGAACAGGAGGGGAGAGGGAAGAGAGGAGAGGGCGGGAGGAGCACGTAATGAATGAAAACAAAAAGGGGAACTCTAGTGCCTCAGCACTTCCAGGCGGTAGCATTCGCAGAAGCGACGGCTGCAGCCGCGCGAAATGACACCTGTTTGTCAAAAGCACAATAAAAATTTAAATCCCACAGCCAGAAGCGTCGCTCCTACGGTTTAAGCCCATCCAATCCACGTTTCCCGCATGAAAAACCGCTACAATGGGATGCATGTCCTAAATGTGAGGCAGGAATTTTTTGCCTGTCGCCATCGGCAAGCCAATCCTTTCTCTTCTTGGTGCCCTATCGGTACCAGCCGATGCATCTATTGATAATTACTATTTACGTCTACAGTTAAATTGTTCACGCGTAATTAAGTGTGGGTGCGGCTGTTTCGTTTCATTTATTCGTGGCTGCATTTATGTCAAGGTTTCATGAAACAGTAAAAACCGCATTTTTTCATCAACATTTCCTTTTCCGAATGGTGCACTTTTCTCTGCATTAGGCTTGCATTCATCACTTTTTGGGTTGTCACTAGAACAGTTTAGTGGCACACGCATGCATTATTTCGCCATTCGCAAGTCGTAAAAATCCCTAGTAGGGGAAAAAACAGTTGCGCGATTCTGCAGAATACAAATGAAGTGGGGAATAAGTAGAACGGCGGGGTGGTAGCTTTTCAGTCGCATGTCGGCCCATTGCAACATTGTGTGTCCTGTGGAGAACGCTAAGTAGAGCCCATCGTCCACACCCTCAGTGCCTTCCAATAATTCTCGTGTTTTACACATTCCCTAGTACAAGTGGCATGAATAGTCGCAATATTCCCGTTATATCATTAATTATTTCGGAGAACGTACACTAAAGAGAAATATAGGTTGAATTATTAACCCAGCATTAAGACGATGTCTCATGGTAAAATAATGGATGAACATATTTCCACAAATTGTCATCGAATTTCTTTATTATACAAAAAGCTGTTCACATGATGCGGCATTTTGGTTCAATAGAGAGGAAACACGAAAATTATAACACCGAAATAAATTAAATTGAAAAACCACGAAGATAACTTAACCGCACTTATTGCAACTGCAGCTATGTGATCAGACATTTTATAGGCATATGGCACCACTCCCTTTGAGCGTTCCCATTATTGTATGATACCTAAAATGAGGATTAAATAATGTTATCATAATATAACTCTCTTCCTCTAAGGAACTGGAAAAAACATGTTAAAAATTTTGCACGGCATCAATTTTGATAAAAAGTCACTATATCACACTATGTTTTACTGTCAATCTCGCTCCCCCACATTCTGGATTCCACCCATATTGATCCGACCTTGTTAGTAATTCGTCCTCTGTGAAGTAATGTCGAGTGCCAAGGCCGTAATAGAATGGGGTACGAGAACCGTTTATCTTCATCACGATTCAACGCCCATTTTTCAACTTGCAATGAGCTGCCGAAGAGCACAGAGTTCAGCGGAATGACGAAAAACGACAAATTTCAATCGTAGACATCCAGAGGTCAAGCGAGCATTCAGTGAACGATCAGTGAACATGATATGTGTACAGTGTGTGCCTACTGAATATAAACTGCTTATTAGGAGACCACACTGCCGGTTTTTACATATATAAAAAAAATCACAGTAATCAACCCGAAGATCGGTTTGGTAGGTGAGGATAGA
>LYUA01000451.1:657706-670981 GCA_002093875.1 Calopteryx splendens | reverse complement strand
CTTTACTCCCAGTATGATGGACTTCCACAAAGTTTCACCTGAGACAGTATCCTACTTTAGTACATGAGAAAAACTACTTTACTTACTAACTGTACTACAATGCAACTTTTGCGGATAAAGGGAATAAGAGGACTGCTCAATAAAGAGTCGATAATTATTTTTATTTGCATAATTTACTGTGCAAAATTTAATTTTATGTTATGCTGTTAGCTTAATGTGCAATGGATACCAGTTTGTGGCACAGATGTGGTGCCAGTTTCATTGATTTGACTACAGTGTTGCGTCAACGGAAGCTGTTGCAAGTTTGTTTATTTAGTTCGCCTACGGCAACGATGGAGGTAACACGCGACGAACAATAGGCTGGATTGAAATTTTGCTTTCGCTTCAACAAATCGTCAGCCGAGGCCGATATAATGATATAAGAGGCTTATGGGGAGTCTGATCTTCCAGGTGAAATTTGGCTACATCATTTTGATCCTGAGAGCAAATAGCAAAGCCCTGGGTGTAAATTTCCGGTATCACCAACATAAAAAAAAGCCAAAGTGGTGGTTTCTGTTCGAAAAGTAATACAATTGCCTGGTATTCGGGGAATTGGGTATCAGCATGCCGTACCAGCACACACAACTGTAAAAGAAACTAGAGCTATGTACTGAAAATTCTCCGTAGTTCAATGGCTAAGCCCACATTTCAAAGCAACAGGCTGGTCGCTGCACCACGATAATGCACGGCTACTCATCGCAAATATTGTTACCGAGTATCTCACGAAAATCAAAGTGAAGAGTGCTCCTCATCCTCCCTATGGTCCAGTCCTAGTCCCATGAAACTTTTTCTTGTTCCTCAATGTGAAGAAACATTACGTGGAAGGTGTTTTTATCAAATCGAATATCTCGCGAAAATATGTGAAGTGCATTCCTCATCCTCTATAAAGTCCAGACTCCATGTGTCTTTTTCCTGTTCCCCAATGTGAAGAAACACCTTTGTATAAGGCATTTTTCATCGCCAGAAGCAGTGGTGAAGGGGTGAAGGCTGCAGAGGTGATTTTGAAAGATTATCAAAAAATGCTTTCAGCATGTCTTCGAAGACTGGTAAAAAAAGGTTGTACATGTGCATAGCATCCAATAGGAAATACTTTGAGAAGGGCCATCAAAAGTTTGAAGGAAGAGTAAAGGTATGACGTAAAAAAATGATCGTTCCTTATTGAACCGCCCTCGTATATTTGGTGCGGAGTAAATGAAAAGTCCTTAATGATTCAAGAAATCTCATGACCACAACTCGAGAGCATTCACGAGGTCACTTAGAGAAGAAAAACGCACCCATGATTTCAGCTAAATACTAGGAATCCCGTATTCAAAAAGGAACATTTCTGCGACGTCGTAGCGGTCTCACGGCTTTTTTTCCGCAAATGAGAAAGTCCGGTTGTAAAAAAATATTATCTTTAAAAACCGTCCTCATGCACCACGCCCCACAGCGGCCGGGAAAAAAACATTCGCATGCAAGGCACGTCGCTTAAAACACCAGCGGTGCCGTGCCACAACACAAGCAGTTGTAGCTGAGCATGTAACAAAAAAAACTCTCACTTTTACTTTTATCGATTCCGTGCGGATGGCGAGCTTGTCACTGCCGTTGCCTCTTACGCCTCTGTACTTTCATAGGGCGACCCACATCCTCATTGCGGTAAGCGGACAGGAAGATTCCGCACCGGGCAACAAACAACGGCAGGCGAGCACCGCCTATTATTTTTTTCCACCCTCCTCACGCCTCCCTCCCTCCGACCTGAGTATTAATTTCCTCCTCGAGGAGATGCCACGCGCACACTCGGGAAACACGCCGTCCAATCCGGTCCACGCGATAAAAATTGACCCCGCTGCTGTTGGGAGTGAGACGACGGCACTCGACTACATCAGGTCCAGGAGCAACCCATCCTCCCACCCACCCACACGCCCCGACCACAGAGCAGAGTCGGAAAGATCGCCCCAACAACAACCGAACGGGGGCAAGAAAAAAAAGAAAAGTAGAGTCGATTTGCAGAGAACCACCGCACGTACCATTTCGATCGATTAAAAAATAAGCGGAATGCACCTCATACGGGAAGGTTTTTTAACACAACCTTGGGTAAAACGAAAAACAAAAACACGAATATATCTGGCATTTGTACTAAACCGGATTGTTTCACGCTCCGACGCATGATATCACTTTACGTCGTAAATATGATGAATCTTTAGATTTATACTTCCGCAGAAGTTATTCATTATATTTACACTTTTTTCGCGAAA
This sequence comes from Calopteryx splendens, assembly GCA_002093875.1. Classification (NCBI taxonomy): domain Eukaryota; kingdom Metazoa; phylum Arthropoda; class Insecta; order Odonata; family Calopterygidae; genus Calopteryx; species Calopteryx splendens. The sequence continues at coordinate 668,708 of LYUA01000451.1, read as the reverse complement.
ATCTGCGCGAAATTTAAAAATACGACCATGTTTCTCTGACTAGACTGTCGGCGCCATTATATCAGGTCTACTGATCTGATGATGCAGTAGAGTTATATTTCACACGGGTTTTTACGGGAAAAACATAATTGTCACAAGGGAATGCAGTACGCTGTCTAAAAGTACGATAGAATTCTGCGCTTGAATAAGAAATCGAACCTGAAACCTTCATGTTTTCCAGTTATAGACGCGCAGACTAAGAGTATTTCCTACGTAACCCCTTCTTCTCATAGTAAATACGCATTTTATAAATATTTACGCTATATCCCAGCATCACTGGAGATAGTAACCTGTTGGCCGCAATACTGGAGTTAGAGTTAATCCGTCAAAAATCTAATTTACTCACGATTTTCTTCTTTTTTAATCCACTAGACAAACTCGACCAGAAATATTTTCTTTCTTTCTTTCAGAAATAGTCCCTTTCCGCTTCGTGCTTCCTCATTTGAACGGGCTATCTACGGTTCTCACAATTTTCATCATTATTGGACAATATCATTTTTTAAATAACAAGATAATAACCTTCAGACGTAAAGGTACTACAGAAACTGGAAACAGCGACAGCTACGAGGAGATAAATGTGATAAAGTTGACGAAAGTACTGAAAGGGGTGAATACAGAGGATGACAACATATAGTGCATGGCGATAGCGGGGAAAACTAATAAAAAGACCACCAATAAAATATACAATAGTACTAAAAATTTCAATACTTGATAATTTGATATTTAACCACATTTTTCAAGAAGACACTCCGTCAACGTAGGGCCATTGTTCCGACGCAAATATTGTAAGTTTGCCCTAGTGGGTAGTTAACACGACATCCAAGACAAAGATATCCGACTCCTATCCCACCTCCGGTATGGATTTTGAAGCTTATTGTCCGTTTGTATCCATCTGCGTAAAATGAGCAAAACTGCCGGTGCAAGATAATCGAAAATACTTCCTCATATAGCCATGCTACCGATACAACGTAGGTACATACGTCGGACTTCCTCCTACGCGCTCGCTCGCTGATCAATGAGTCAAGTGTTGAGGGGAGATATTTCTATTTTCTCTCGTGCCGGCGTTCATGCAGACGCGCGTGATGGCTCACACCACCCCTCCCAGCCACGACTATTTGGACCGAGACTGCTTTTTATCTCGGCTTGGTCATTTCTCACGGGACGAGTTGGGAAGGAGGGACGGCTGGGAGGGAGAGAGGTGGAAGACTCGTGGAGGAGAGGCGGGAAAGGGATCGGGGAGAGTTTAGACTCCCGAGCCAAGGGGGCAGTCACCTCGCAAAAAAGGGATGGGCTCTCCCCCTACACCTACGCGGGAATTTTTATGCGGCATAATTGCGCGCCTGCCATCACAAAGCAATCTGCCGTCAATTTAAAGGTAAACAAATAAATCGAGAAAGGTTACAAAAAATTTCACACTTTGTATCTCCACATAAAAATTTTTATTCCACGACCTAGGTTTCAAGGCGTAGAGCCATCTTCAGGCCTGAAGGTGACGGTACGCGTTGAAACCTAGGTCGTGGAATAAAAAATTTTATGTGTAAATACAAAGTGTGAATTTTTTTAAGTCATGGATCGCTTCCACTAAGTAACGCTGGTAACCATTACATCTATCGAGAAAGGCCAGATTAAAAATCTTAATAGCAGAAGATCTATTAGTTGAGGCATTACCACGGTTCTTTGGCCAATGGTGTTACATTTGGTAATGGTGAGAATGAGAAAACAATAAAATTCATCTGACACTTATTTATATTTCTAGGTATATTCTTTGCATGCCACTGAACTATGCATGGCAGGCCCTTATGCTACTTCCTGTTGCCACAAGCTAAATATGAGAGGCACACCATGGTTTGGAAGAAATCACATAAAATAAATTTAATACCAATTATTTTAATACTTCTAGACGGTTTGCGTGGAACGATCGATTAATAACCTTTTCTATCATTCAGCAATGCTTGGAAGTTCATGGAGTTTCACGAAAGGTTTTCCAAGGAGTTTCACTTGGAATTTCACGAAAAATATTTTTCGAAAATTAGTCCGCGACGGTCTATGCATAGGTACATGTTTTGCTGTGGCAAACATTTCTGCGCCCTTAGGGCAACCTTCGACTGTCACAGACTTCTTTGGGGGAGGGGGTAATCATAGAGTCTACACAACATCCTAGCCATAAAATGACTCAAAATCAGACCTGAGAACTTGGGATTAGAACGCGGGCGTGTTACACACCAAATTAATCCGGGCGATAGAGATTTATGAACTCAAATAAAGTGTTGCTTTTCACATTTAAATGCATTAATTGTTTACCTGCATCGCAACTTCCCTTCCACCACAATATTTTAAAAATGAAAATTTCGCTTTTAAGGTGCTGAAATATTAGCTTATCTGTTTTAATAAGAAGTTACTTGTAATATATTACGGAGGAGTTACTCGTAATACATAAGTGTCGCTTCTAGAGGATACACTTACAATCAATTTCAGAAATTCACTGTACATGTTAATTCAAAAACGAGCCATTATAAGGTATGAAATATTTCAATTCAAACTTATCCGGGTCAAGTGGAGCAGAACACATATGAACATGAGCTGCATTTTGACCGTTAAATTTCCATCTACCAGGTCAGGCAACTACATTTTATGGATGAAAAATATGGTAGTTTACAGGTTATGAAGATTAATTTTCCAGTGAGAGTGGAGCTTGCCGAGCACTGTAATTCGCCAGTCGACCCCACAGCCCGATCAGATTGAAATAGTTACCCCCTGGGGGCTGCTTCTCTTCAAATGATTTACAGCGGTGATAGGACTAAAGCCATAAAACTGATAACGATGCCAATGACTAGAACCGCCGGAATACTTCATATCATAGCTTCGTTGCTATCAACTTTTTGCGCTTTTAAACATTAATTTCATAAAAATTAAATCGAGTTAAAAAACGTATGTAACATTGAGAATTAAAAAAAACAAGATTAGAGATACAGGCAATAAGAAATAAAAGCAAAGTTATTTATTTTTAAATACCTTAATGTAATGAACTCCTATTATGTAGCCAAAGATATATACCGTGAAATACTTTGATGTTGAAGTATGATTTACCAAAGGACTGTAATTTATCTTGTATTCTCAGAATGAATTAATGAATAGAAATGAATGCTTTCAAATTCCATTTATATCGTTGCACTGAGAATGCTTAATGGTAAGAATACTTGATATTACCCGAATCGGGCACGTGCAATTAAAAAATAACGGAATTATTATCACTAAAATTATTATAAAGCTTAAGAGTGGGGTTTAAAATCTCGCATTTCTTATTGAACATGAAATAGCTAAAAATCAACAAATTATCAAGACGAATACAGAATAATGTCCACAGTTACACTGAGAAGGAATATCATCTTTGAGTTACTCCAACCAAGTGTCAACTCATATGCTTCCAATTATCACGTTTTAAACTGATCTAGTTCCTTCTTGATCGCAATCTACACATAAGATATTGCTACTCGAGCAGTTTAATTCATATTTATGTAACAGACGTCGACAATACGGTTATCGTAAATAATTCAATATCACGAAAATGTTTTAATTAATTGGTACCCGAAATTTGCAACAAATTGCTTCAATAAACACAAATTCCTTAAATTCAAAAGCATGTATACTCCTGGACATGATAAAGTGATCTTTTAGAGCTGATACTTACGAATTTTGGTGAGTTAACACAATTACCGGTTCCTAAGTGACAGTGAGTAAGAGCCTTTCCAACTTACCTGGAAAAGAAGAATGAAAAGAATTAAAATTTCAGAATAAAAAAATCACCTCACTGAAATGTCGTTACAAGCAAAGCACCCACCTACGCAAAGATTTGTTAAGTGAAGTTCACCTCAATGCATAAGTGAGAATGAAACAAAACATTCTGGTAACGGAAGTAATCAGGTAAAGAGGGCGATTTCAATTCCCTTGCCGCTCACTGACTTTCAATACATATCTCGTATTCACATTCTTTATACATACTAAGTTTACCAGAAGTCGTCCTTAGGCACCACCCAGATTACAAATTCTGCCCCTACATGTGCCAGAACAATGATCCGATTTACACTAATATCCTAATAATTAACTTTTAATTCACACTGCATTAAAAAGCACGCCGTGTAGAGAACTCGATACAAATCCAAAAGAAAAATGAATATTTTGTGATTGCTAATATTTTAAATTATTCACTTCCTACTCAGCACAAAATTTTATACGGGTATGAGAAATTCACATCTAATTTAACTTTGCAAATCTAACTATCGAAATAAACCAATTGGTCTTATTTGTTGCCACATAAGATAAGATCGCATACCAATATCTTGCGCACCGGATCTGAATCAAGCAAGAAACACTCGATGCATTCCGTCACTTATCCTGAATGGTCATGCTGTGAATAATTCATCAGTGATTTAAGCGCTTACACATATTCAAGGCTAAATAAATACAATTATTTCCGTTCAATGGTAACATTCATGGTTAACTCACCTCTACTAACGAAGGTACACCAAAATTGTCTGCACTGTTTACAGACCTCATAGGCACAGCTGAAAGTTTAATGACTTTTCTTCGTAATGTAAAAACATACAATTTCTAGCGAATAAAATACATGATTATTCTTTCTCCATATTTTCTGACAGAAGTAAGAAAAATCAATTTGACAATCTAATTCACTACGATTAAATAAAAGGCATGTGTCTCCAGATGCTTCAAATAGTATCAAATGGAAAAAACCATGTTCTAAGCCACTGTCCACAACATTTTCTGCATTAGTAACTCACATCTTATGAATAAAAAAGATTTAAATGCACAAAGAGCAAACCCAAAACGTGTGAGTAGATAAACGAAGGTGCAAGCAAACAGCTTCGCCCATGAGAGCATTAAAAAAAACACTGGCACACACTGAAGCCGGGAGAGAAGTATCCCATTCTTTGGCATACATAAGGTTCTCCTACATTTTCATAAATAAAGTGAAACCTCCGAACGAACGTGGATAACCCGAGTAATCTCTGGAAATAAGATATGGCATACTCAACAACGCAAACGCTGCTTCTGATATCATTGACCGAAAATCGCTTAGCTAGCTCCAGAAGGGCACCGACGACGAAGACTAAATATCCTCCCCGCCACTAAAACCAACTAGGCGCCCGAGAGATAAGCCAAAGATACCCTTAATGAAATGAGGGGGGGAGTCTCAGAATGTCGTCTTGAAGGACAAGGGAGAAAGTGATGTGGGCGAGAGTAGAAGCAGATAGTCCTTTAGGGGACGAGCGAGGGTAGAAGGGACGAAGAAACTTGTGGGGAGAGAGGAGACACGGGGAGGACTTCGAGTGGGGTATTATTGGGAATTGGGGTGCCGTTCTAATGTGGGTCGGGGAGGTGACGGCGGAGGTGGGGTTGGGTGAGACATGCCCGGACAAAGATAGACACGACAAGAAGGAATGGAGAGCGGCAGTCGGAAAGGGAGGGCGGGTTCAACGGGGTGATCGGAGAGATTTTCCGGACACGAGAACTGGAGGCATTGAGGATTACTCACGTTCCTTCTTGCTCACCCGAGGGTCCGCGATCGTAAATGCCTCGCCGCCGCCAAGAGGGCTTGGAGCGACATGGATTGGATAGCCGCTCAGAAATCAAATTGAAAGAACATTTAGCACCGCTAACGACATGGTTACATAGAACTCGTAATTGGGGATGAAAGAAGTGTGTGTGTGTGTGTGTATTCATCCGTACATTTCGCTATGCACAGAGGTTTCATCATATTCATTCGATCAAGTAACCATGGTGAGACGTTGTCATAGAATCGATAATTTTCAAGCACTAGATGTAGAAATTAAAATGTAATATTGACCTCCTACGCAAGTTGAGGAATGGTGAAAACTATAGGTTGGAGGCTTTTGAGGTATGGGTGGGGAAAGGAACGGAAAAGGTGAAATGGACGGAAAGGAAAACCAACGAAGAAGTTTAGGGAATAGTAGGAGAGGAGAAAAGGCTATTGGGAGAAATCCAAAGAAGGCATGGAAAAGTGGATGCAGGGAGTGCTGAGTGGTGATGGATTGCGGAAGAATGTCATAGAGGGTAGAATTTTGGGTAAGCGAGGGAGAGGGAGGAATAGATTAGGCATGTTGGATGGAATGAAGGGTGGCTGAAAGTATGGGAAAATGGAGAAAGGGTTACTGTAATGGTGTGTCCATCAGAAATATACTTTAACCGCTAGATTAACAATAATAATAAACACAAGTTTACATATTTCGGAGAAAAATTCCCAATCATAAAGCTTATAGAGTGACCTGGGCCCTACAGGTAGAATGCGCATGTTGGTGCTTCTTAAGCGCGGCATCATACTTACGCACGTCTTCCGCATTTCATTAATCATCTAATTTCCATTAACTCGCCTGAATTTAATGTCTGCATAAATTCGCCAACATTTCACACACTACATTAAAAAAAACCAAAGGTGTAAGAGTAAACTCAAGGTTATTGACGCTAAGAAAAGTTTCAAGAGACAAGAAGAACCAAGATGTACTCACAATGTAATAAAAGAAATTAGGAAAAACGGGCTTAGGCATAATACCAAGCGGCATCAGCTTTCTAGCGGTAACTATAATAAACATTTTCCTCTCCTGTGTTATCAATTGATAGTGCATAGTGCAGATGAGGCACTCCGTATTTTACAAAAGTATATGCTTCAATAATTAAAATCAAGAATTCTCTATCTAAACATGAATTTCTCAGCTCATTCGATTTTTTAGCATACGATAAGTACACATTTATTATTTTTCTTACAAGTATTACAACATTTCCGCATGCTATTCGGTGGTTTATACCATACTATTCATCTTATCACTGAGATTTCATTTGATAAACATGAACTTCAGGTGCCCACTCACATCACATGGCCATAAATATCGAGGACATTTAGTTCAATTTAAACTAGCTCTTGCTGCTGGGACTCAGATAAATTTTATCTAAAGAATATGAGAAAATATTAAACCATGCACCGCAGAAAACCTTTTAATTGCCGAAGCTAAATTGAATTCCGTCAAATAGATCACACATGAATGAAATAATGGGCCAATTACGTCCTCTTTTTTCGCAAAAGGCAATAAAAACAACAATCAAGGTCCGACGGAAGTAACTGGGAAATGCTTATGACAAGGCTTCCTGAATTACGAAGGCTTCACCACGCTAGTTTAACGTCTCACTATGGCTCTAGCTTCAATTTTTTCGTTTATTTTTTTTACTCGCATCATAATGTGATACGCTAAATCTACAGGACGGTGGGCAGATATTATGCAGGCATATTACTCTTATTGTATACAAATACGTGCAACTCAGATTATGATTTCAACTCAATTATTTATTCATGTGTTCAAAAGAGTGATGTATCTAATCTACTGCTTCTAGTTCAATTCCTTCGTACTAAAATTAGTTAGCCCAATAGTCAATATCAAACGTGATAACTCAAGAAAAAAGTAAATATATAGTGCAATACAATAATCTGGTAGAGCTATTTGCCCTCGAATCGTTGGGAAAAATCAGACTTCCCATACTCAAAAATATTGTTTTATCTGAACGTAATTTTATAAATCAAGGATCCAAAAAAACATACAGAAAAGTAACAGCAACTGCTCAACTCTGAAGTTAGGGCATGGAGAAAGCGGCTTTCAAATCATCGGCGGTGTAAGAATGGAAAAGGAGACATTTCATCTCACTTGGAAACAAATTCAAACACAAAATTGAAACTCAAGCAAGAGATGTAATAATTACGGCTGAGCTTCCCAAAAATACCAAGTGTGACCACATAAAATGAAAATAAATGGCAGCGCTGGAAGTATTTCCCACGCCAAGGGAAATATCACCAAAGGGAAGCGGGAACCAAAGTTTGGCGTGCGGGGAGATCTTGGACTAGGCCAGGAGGGTCATGAGAGTATACACACGTTTTCACTTTCTGGTTCGTGTTGGGAGGGATGAAGGGAAGACGCATTCCAAAGGGGATTTAAAAAATCGGGCACGCCTGAAGAAGGGCGGAAGTGCTCGGGAACGGTGAAGAGGAAAAAGATAGCGGCCGAGACGAAGAGGGAATCATCTCGCTGCTTTAAGGTTCGTTCCCAAGGTGAGCCGAGGAATAAAAAAAAGAATTCTTCGAAAAATAGTATAACTCGGCCACCTCGCCCGAGAGCTTCCTTGTGGTCATTAAGACGCTGGAGTGGCCCTCATCAGAAATCCGTCTCGCTCAGAGAGGCTACCACACGCGACTTGAATCGCCCCCTTGAGCAGGTCGAGAGGTCGCCAAGGAGTCCGCGAACAACAAGCCGAGAAAGCGGAGGAAATAGGGCAGGCCAGAATGGGATGCAGCGACGGATGCGGACCCTCGGTGCCCCGTCTCTCGGGATGTTTAGTCACAATGCTGCGAGGGCTTGGAGCTCAACTTCCACAAGGCTCTAGCTGAAATGTACTCCCGCGCTCCTTCGAGGAAGATGTCGGATTGTGGAGTGGAGTTATTCGCCATTGATCCACCTCGAAACGTGAGGTCGGAAATATTTCTCGAGTGACATATTTCTCCATGAGTTTGTCGTATTCACGAATGTTTCTTCGCTCCGCGAGGCTCAAAAAGAGCACACCCTCCATGAAACAAAATGGGAAAATGAGATCGGAGGAAAACACTCCATGGATCAAGCACTGTCAAACCTTTTTTAACCTGAAATGCAAAACCAATGAGAAGGAAAACAGTTAACGCTGGATAGAAAAGGAAAACACAATTCAAGAACTCTTATTAGATCTGTAAGCGGTATCCGGTAAAAAATAAAAAAAATATATAGGTCCTTTACAAAGCAGATTAAAAAATATTTAGCTTTCAGTCTGAAACGTTCAGTTAAATCGATGTAATGAAAAATTTAAAAAAAAACGAGAATGAAAACCATCACTCTTAACTGATTGCAGTTAAGAGCATGATGATTCGAGTTTTTCTCTTCCCGCTTCGTGTTTGCCAGAAGAGATTATAGTAGTGGAGGCACTATTTAAGCAGAAGGAAGATCCGATGAGTAAAAACGTTTAAAAGAATGTGCAAGAGCACACAGAGATAGCACAACCTGGAAAATACACCCTTAGGATAGCATGTATGTACACACCCTTCACGGTAGTCATGAATATCTCTGCACCCATAAATTATACTCTCGTGAAGAACGGCGTCAAAATGGGAGACGGAAATTTGTTCAGCAACGAAAACTTCCCATCTTTTACTGAATAAACTTGAGAGGGAGTGCAAAAATGTTTGCTTTGAGATAAAAAGGTAAATGATAGTAGATGGTCTCCGCGGTGGCGCAAAGCCACAAACCTTAGCACTATCAAGTCTAGCGTTTGTCGCAATATGGTGCACGCCTCGAAAGGTTCCCCAGCCCGGAGCTCAACGACGGGAAGGGAGATTTAGAATAACCATGCGAACCATAATTAACCAATTACATAATTTCATGGTAGTGTAATGTGACACATACAGGAGAATGAGAAACCAAACGATAAGAGTTATCTTATCACTTTGATCGTTTACCAGGAAACGACTAAATAAAAACCTAAGTACCAATGGAAAAAAGAAGCGTTGAAATTTTTGAAGTTCATCCACGGTTATTGGGTTGAGTTCGAAGTTACCCTAGGAAGTTCCATCCCAACACCTACGATTTATCACGCTGCTATAGCTGCTTTCAGTGACAGTAGCTGCCAAAATAAGTAACTACTGTTCAAACTCTTCGACAAAGAGTAGGTATCATGGTGAGAATCATCGATTAAAAGTGAAGATTGTAGAAAAAGAAAAAAAATGATAAGTCAACTATCAAATAGCGTCAGCTTAATAATAGAATCAACCCCGGGTGTACCCTAAGGAACATTGTCATCTATTAAGCAGTGAGATCGAAAGGGCAGTAGTTTGCATCTCGAGCCAAAGACCATGAGGCTCGAAGTTTGACAATAAAACCACTTTTCACACGAAATGAGATAAAACAATTGCAGCGTACACTCCAACAGAGCTGGCGTTCGAGCGATTTAAACACCAAAACAGTAAATAAAGAAGAGCTAAAATTGCCAACAGCGAGAAGCGTTCACATCGAAAAATATATTTTAACAGAAACAACGGTCTGAAGATAAGCGACATCTGGCTTCCTGTCATCCATAAATTTGGATTCGACCCCGCAAGCCTACGTCCCCTCACCCCATCGCGGCAAGTATATAAATATCTCGCCCTTCTTCTGGAAAGTTTCTTAAGGAGAGGGGCTGACGCTTACAAGACAAAAGCCATCAGAAAAATTACGCCGAGCCCGAGGGTCAAGAATCTCTTCCGCCGGACACCCTTCATGCCGTGGAGCATTCCAAATGAGGAGTGGCCCCATACCGGAAGGGACGGAGGGCAATACGCCGTGCTGCCTGCGACGAATTTGAAATGGAAATAGATCGGGAATGATCGCAGACCAGCCAAGAGGAACTAAAAGGTGACAAAGAGGCACGACAAACGTAAAAGGAGCAGAGGAACAGACGTTCAAAGTTCTCTCTGTATCAAGTGATGCATTAAAAGTAATCAACCCCATAACGGTAAGTTTTGGAACTTCCCTTCACCACAGTGTTCACTTCATGTGAGCTTTCGAATATTTCTGAACAATATTAACACGTTCTCCACTACACTATTTACTTCTCCACCTCCTCATTACATCCAACCCCGCTCATGTTATCCAAAATACCCATTCTTTAGCTCACCGCTCTTCTATCGCATTTTCAAAATACCGCAACCTCTCAATATCTACGCTGTCCACAATTTCTATTTTCTTCGAGTTTCCCCCCACCAACTGCATCTCTTCCCCAACCTCATCTAACGCTATTTTGAAACTTCATCTCCATTCAGCGCACCTTTTCTAATATTCTCCATACCCACATCTCAAAACCCTTCTATATAAATCCCCCCCCCCCC
>LYUA01000451.1:640755-654747 GCA_002093875.1 Calopteryx splendens | reverse complement strand
GTGTCCAAAGAGGGGGAAAACGAGGGGTTGCAAAGAAAAAAAAATGCCACAATCTTACCAAGATAACACAGGCAATGAGATATGTGCAACATTCTATTTATCTCAAAACCTTGTGTTATTAACGTGAATGGAATAAGTATATGTTTTTATTGTTAATGTGAAGAAATGATATCAAAATCAACTTTTACCTTAACTTTCGAGCTACTTTTGGTAATTTATTCAAGTTCGTTTTATGCAAACTTAACGTTTAACTGGACTTAGTTTAAAATATATTAAGATATCTTAACCCATTTGGTTTTTAAAACTAACTTCCCCGTGTCCGGAAATGTGGTAGCAATAATGTAAACAGTGTAGTAATCGGGTGACACACACGACACAATTCTAAGAAGGGTGGGCAAAGGAAAAAATCTGTAGAAAATGTTAAAAGACCAACGGAATAAATTCATCTGACTAATTTTGAAGAAAGATAATTTTCTTAAATCAATTGTGGGATGCAAAGTGAACGGGGGGAGAGGGGGCGCAGGAGGTTTTTCGATACACGAAACAGGCAACGGGAGAGATTTGAAGAAATATGAACAGAATATGAGATAATCAGACATAAGAGTTCAGAGGTAGAGGAAACAAATAAGGAGGATTTGAGGAGGAGGAAACATCAAACCAATCCTAGGATGAATGGGTGTTGATGATGAGTAATGAGGCAATGATACATTATAATGCCCCATACATTTTCTACATCTTACATTTATATCACATATTTCCGAATCCGGAATACTGATGGATGCCATTTTAAAGTCTTTGATTGAAGGTTTTCATGGCGCCACTGTTCATTAATAATCATGTCAATATTTAAAAAAATTGCACTATTCTTTATCTTGCTAATATAATGAACAAGCAGGAAATAACCTTACTTAGCTTTAAATATGTAAGGCCGTGCATAAAAAAATGAAAATATAAGTGATACCAAAATTAAGTATACTCTGGTATTGTGTATTACCATATTTCACCACGAAAAAGAATTGTTCAGCAGATTATATCGCAAAACCAAACCACAAACACCAAAACCATGCCCTAATCCGGAAAGTCCACGTTCTTGGATTGCTCTCAGTGGCGACCACCTTCGAAAACGTTTGATTACGCGCAGGCGGAAGAACTTCGTGGCTAACGTATGCGACCACAAGAAGGCAAAAGCCATCTTCCAATAATTATGAGCAAACGAAAGAAGTGAGAACGGCCATTTCATAAAGAAAACCAACGATTCATAACAAGTTTCACAGGAATATTTTTCAATATTGAAGCAATTTCGAGCCACAGATGGGAGGTTAACAATTTTCAGAAAGAGCGTGGGGTCTAGCCTGGCGGTGATGTGGAGGGAAGAACGGACGGAAGGTACTTCTACCATGATTTTGGAGGAAACCCCACCCAAGACACAGGACCGCAGGAAATAAGGCGGCCTCGATGATTTCGATGGCGGGAACCTCCAATTTCCGTGAAGGATAGAACTCTAGAGATGGGAAAAGAAAAACATTCGAAAATCGCATCCAAAAGTGAGTGAAAATAAAAATGGGGGAAGGCGTGGGGAGGTGGAGAGGACAAAAAAAACTATTGAACGGCGAGGCTGCCTGAAATTGGTCACTTTAACGCGGGTATAGCATCGAGGACGGAGAGGAGAGCGAAGCGACGGACGGCAGTTGAGGCATAAAAAAATAAAATGGACGGAATTGGGGGAGTTGGGGAATATAAAAAAACAAAGGCACGCAGTTATTTTGTTTTCTTTTAAAAAAGATCCACGCGTGATCGATCTCGCACGTCGACGAAGCTCTTTTTCTCTTTGCATTTATTCGAGGAACCACGCCGCAGAGGGAAGAAAAAGGACTTGAAAGTCGTCAACGGCAAAGGGAATGCGAAGTACGAGCGAGAGAAAGAGTAAATACACGGCGTCCCGATGTTATTTATAGCGATGCGAGATCAGTAACAATTAGGGGAACTAGATAAGAATACCTCCCCATGGACTACAACATTAACGTGGTGGGAGGCCTTACGTATTCAGATGACACAGCTGTTCTCGAGGGAAGAGAAGAAAGTGGAAGAACATTGAAACGGAGATAAGGATAAGAATATACATAGAACTAAATAGATTTAGCAAGAGCTTCAGCAACGCAAAATTTCCCGGGATCGGATGCAGATTCAGACTAAAATTTAGTTGTTATGAAATGTAACTCAAAATTCAAAAGGATTAGGATGGAAAAAAGCGTCCTAAAGTGGAATATTGAAGTTCTAAACGGAGTAAAAAGGAAGGCATTTCAGGTAAAACAGCTAATATAGCAAACTTCTAAATAAATCTAGTTGAGGAGAGGGGGAGGCAAACCGTTGAGGAAAAGGGAGTGGATCTTAAAAACGGGATAGAAAGAGCAGCAAAAAAAACAATAGGAACGGCAAACACAAACACATTTAATAAGCCAAGGATCACAGAAGAGATGAATATGTGGAAGGAAGAGAGAAGAAAGTGTAAGAAAATTAAAACGGTAATATGGAGAAGAATATAAATAGAACTAAATAATAAACTTAGTTGAGAAACCAATAAAACCACAGGAATCAATCCGAAGGTTGGTTTGATAGGCGATGTTAGACCTAGCCCAATACTAATCACAATGGCGTGTGAAATTCATACATATGGAAGGAAATTCATGTGTGGCCTGCGGTTTCCTAGGAAAATGTGGTAGCCGAAAAATCACTCAGCGTGGGTGAGGGAGCCCAAAGAGAGCAATCAAACCCGGACCCTCCCGTTAGTAGCCTAGCGCTCTCTAACCACTGGACAACCTAAACAATATTGAGTTTAATGTGAGAACAATATTTCAAGTTTTGGGGCAGTAAAATAAGAAAAATAAGGACAATAGTGAAGCTCAACTTCCGTCACTTTTATGACAAATGGCTAAAAAACACTAAGATAACATTAATATGACTCAGGGCAATCGTGCTATGGCTACAAATTACGACAAGTATTTATTCTAAATTATATTAAGAAATTATAGCCAATATTGGATAAAAATGACCTCATGATATTCTGCTCTCGTTACATTGGAAAACAAGGAATCAGTTTTGTAATCAGAAATTTCTACGAGCAAACTCTTCCAAAAATTAAGTTAAACTGAAACCATTGTGGCCTTAACTTTGATCTCAAAATAATAGTTATTTTCATTTTGTGACATCGGTGAGTGCGACTATTAGTCTAAAATAGTTGCTGTCCACCTTCTAGCTGACTCACGAACTTTTAACAATCAGGTCTGGTATATCGGGCTTGGGGATGGGGAGAGCAAAAAAAAAGCGTTTGGCTAACTTCTACGTGTGTAAATCACCGAGCGTTTACAGGCAGAGGAGAGGAAAAGCTGTTTGTGCTTGGAGGTGTATGGGAATAAACATCCGCGTCCAAGGAAGAACGTTGCAGAAATCATTATAGTTTTGTATCAGGGTAGGTAACTGTACGTCGATAGAGTTAAGCGGTTTACCTTGGCATCCACGTAGTTCGATTAGAAAATCACAAAAGATTTGTTTACCAAATATCCCTAATGCATTTTTTGTAAAAGATAGGACTAAAAAAACCATCATCGAGCCCCGGATAAATTAAACCTATAACCGCATCTTCTACTGCCAAAAAGCGTACGGATGAAGTCGGGGATTATCTTATTTTGTCATATTACTCGGTTAGAAAAAGGATTTAAGCAAACATTGCACATATAGCAAGAGATTTACGTCTCGTCAACGCAAATCGTGATTCTCATTTTCGTTGGAATAAGAATGGAAAAAGTTAAACATCGCTTTATTATGGTAACTTACTCTATCAATTAGGATGGGGTCACGAGCCATGGCTTGTCCGATACGGGAAAATATGCAACTCTTATCCTTCCCCTTCTGGCACCCGAACGAGGTATGCATGCACGAGGTATTAGTCTGCGTGGTAGTTTTAACTAACCGATCACTAAAACGCCTACATCACGAATACTTTTAACGCTAATTAAAACACAGATGCACTGTTCATTTATTTCCTTCTTGAAAACATGACGCACGTTTCATAACCTAAGCGTCATCATTATGTTTACAAGAAAATACACCTGATGATGTCTAGACTTTCTATCGCACGTCATATTTTCACGAAATAAATAAGTGGACAGTGCGTTTCGATTAGCTTTAGGCATGCTGTTCTATCACGCACTGCTGCACCCACTACAACACACAACTGCTTGTGTAACGATTATTTTTTCGTAAAGATACATTTTGAGGTTAAGACCTTAGGCGTTCCAACTAGTTTCTGCATTGACATTCTGAATATCACAGCAAGGAAAACTCCCGAGTAGTTCCCAGAACTATTCCTCCACATAAGTCGTAGTCCAATTTTAAAAACCGACAAATTTTTAATCGACAACGCCGTTTCCCAAATTCTGCGCACATACTAATGGCATTATTAATAACCACTACGTCAAAAAACTTATATCTTCCAGCAGAAAAAATGATATTTTTATCATTTTAGTGGAATGAAACAATGTAATAGCTAAATAATTAGTTTTATGTATTTATACTTATTATATAAAATATTTTACATAATATATCTATCGGCCGGGTTAGCCTTGTAGACATGTGGTCACCTGCTAACCCAAGGGTCGCGGATTCGAGTCCCGCATCGGGCATGGATGTTTGTAATCTCAAAAGGTTAAATGCAAGAGAGGGCCTTATGGTTTCGCCAAATATAGACGTTAATATTATTATTACAAGGGCCACCCAGAAAGTTCTAACCGTTTCGAAATAAAAACGTTTTTCAAATTTTGTTTAACACTTATATAATCAATCATCTTTCCACAAATGTTAGCTAATCGGCGATGGTTATGTGCAAAAATGAGTAAATTACGGTGTTACACAAAATATAAAACATCACCAAAAGATGACCCACGTATTATTTAAATTTAATTACTTAACAAATTTTCCAATGGAAAAACTGCGATCATAAAATATCCACGTTTTCGAAATTCTTTACACATAAGAAGTAGATATATTGAGAATACAATCAAGTAATACGAGTTTGGTCGCCTTGATGGGGTAAAAGGGAAGGACAATAACATAAAATTTCATGGGATCAGATTCAGCAGAGAGAGGACCCTAAGGAAATTATGAAGCCCGCACTTATCAAGGGAATGCAATTGTACTGACACACTACAAGCGTTCATAATGAACATGACGACCGCAATCCTCTTGCAATTCTAAAATCAGAATAACACCCCTAAGCTTTCACACAATGTGAAACGGCTGTTATAATTATTCTTAATTCTCACGGGACGAAAACTTGAAATGTGAAAAAATCCGGAATAAATTTAGCTCCTGTAGCATGAAAATGTTTAACCTGCGATATCGTTCTTGAGACGTTAACTTCATTCTCAACGCCGACCTTCTCGGTACCTTGCAGAAAGGGGAATGAACGATGGCAAAAGGGAAAGAATAGAAAGTTCCAAAGTAGGCAAAAACATTAAGAAATGCTAGAAAAGATGTTATGGAGTATGAATCTGGAGAAAGGAAGGCGGGGATAACCCATGGGATAGCGGATGTGTACGATGTTTCTCCTCCCGCCCCTTATTTCAATTTTTCTTATCGTTTCCCTCGGACTCATTCCATCGGGAGGATAAATAACGCGGAGATATCATTTTTTTGCGCCGTATTCTCAAAGATAGGGGAGAATGAGAGAGGCCTACGTATATTGATACGAATTGGCTCCGCTGTTCGGCTTCGATCGATCACCCCCGCGATCCACGATGACTTCCTCCTCGCTTTCATTTCGTTTTTCAAGAACGAGAGATTGAAGTCGAGATACCGAAACCGTGAAAACTGTGCAGATGGTGAGAGGAACGATGGGTTTCTCTACCTCTCGAGAGGAATCAAACGAAATGACTCCTAAATAAGAGTTAGCCTGAAGTACAAAGAATGGGTTTCCCAGAAATGTGGAAACAGTAAACAACAACACATCTGAAGCGGTCTTTGTTGGAGTGGCAAGATTCACGTATTCGAGGTACGCATTTATAAGGAACGCTTGGCGTCGAGAAGGATAAAAATAACAATTGCATCAAATAAAGACGGTTTCACCTGATTTTTGATCTTACATTACATAGTGGGGCAATATTTTAGGAAGTAGATAGCCAATTAAATAATCGTAACGGTAACACTCTTAATGCATACTTATATTGATGCATACTATTAAAGAGCTCGTTTTTGGAAGCCAGTTTTTGCATGCCATATTTTGCATAAGACGGCAACGCACTAACATCAACAATATCGCACATAGCTATAACGACGCAATGTACGGTGAAATGGCCTCTTCTGCTTATTAAAACCATTAGTTTCTCTTACTTAGAGCACATAATAATGAAAAACAAAACGAATTGAAACATCTAGATGAAAAACCAAAATGTTACGACGCTAAAGGAGATGGCGTATATTTGGCGGCTACAAATGGATAAACTTAATTTAAGCAACTTTCTATGACTCTAGGTTGCGATTCAGCTTTTGAAGGGAGCATAGTTTTTGGATGACATGGGCAATCAAATATTCTACGACGAACTAATTAAGTCACTTCTAAATTATATAAATGGTTAATTTATTACGCATGCAGAGGTGATAATGCTCTTGATTTACCTTCCATTCGATTTACAAACTTGACTGCCAGTTTTCCAAATCACAACCTCGGGCATGAAATTTGGGATTTTAAAATTAACAGCAAAACAATAATGCACTCATTGGGAAGTAGTACTATTTTTCTCAACGGTGTCCACCATTGAGTAACTAGTTTAGCGTAGCATTCGCCATTTTAAAGTCACCGAAGCGAAAATAAATATTTTTCATTTCCATTAGAAATAATTAGCCAATATAATAAAACATGAAAAAAATGATAATTTCCATGACACCTGGACACACCTGCTTTAGTTTAGTTCGACGATGCATTTTTCCGAGGACTTTTTTGTCCATCCAATTTGTAATTTCTGGGAATTCGACAGAATTTGCTCGACTTTCCCCATGGTACTTCTGGCTTTCATTCGGTACATTTTCCCAAATTTTCTACAGTTGTTGAAGACTGTGCCTTGATGCGAATATTTCAAAGTTTTTGGACAAACGTGGAACAATGAAAAGTCTTTTTTTTACTTTTACAACGCTAAAAAATTAATTTTCAAGCTTGAATCTTCAATTTTACTTTCAGAGAAAACAATTCTAATTCGCCCACGAGGCCCCTCCGCCATACCCTCACCCCCAAAAACTTTAAATTTAAGCTCCTGACTGCCTTGCCCCTTAGGCTCAGTCGGCGAGTGGAACAAGGGCTTATCAAATCGACCGTGACGCCTTCTCGTTTGTTAGCGGACTCTCCTTTCAATTTTTATACTACACCATGGTATGGAAACGAATTTAAAATTAGAGATCATCGGAGTTTCCCCCTCTTAACTTCAACAATAATAACAGGCGTAAGAAACTGAAAACGGTGCTTTTATCTAGTCAGATTCATGTTTTCGTCGGCCCCAAAAAGTCAAGGGAAATTTGAACAGGGAAAATGTTATGTCTTCGATAACCGCCATTAGAGTCGCAGTAAATGGAACACACGTGCTATGGAACCATTAATGTTTCTACCGGTTAATTCCGAATAACTAAACTGAAGAAACGGCTAAAATGAAATGAACCAAGCTATTATTACTCTCCTGCTACTGGGCTCTCGCAAATCATGCGTTAAGATGATAACAACTCCTCTCGTGCCACTTAGGCCCAAGTTATACGAAAATGGCGTTTAACTCTCTAACTACTACAAAACCGGCTTACGAAAAACCAATTTTTGATAGTACTCTTGACTCGACGTATAAAGGTAGATTCTATGATTACTGTTGTCCACAGATAACAAATCAAATTCTACCATAACGTCTGAAAAGACTGAGCATTACACTCCCACAAAGTGAATCTCTCACGGCAAAGTAAACACAGTAACGACTTCAAAGTAACTTTTAATATCTTTTAAGGAAACCAATACCATGACATGAATTTACTCACTATTCTTTATTAAAATACTATATTCTTTTAATATCTGCCGCACCGACATTTAAAAAAATTCATTTAATTATGTGACCACTGCAGGAAACGTATCAGAATTGAGGAGCACGGCCGGTTTTCTTCCGATGACCTCCAGCTTCTCGACATGTGCATAAATATTTTAGCGCAGCATTTGTAATAGATTTTGATGATAGAATGCAATCACTGAACTTTAATATATAATTCAAGAGAAAGAGCTATGCAATTGACAACCACGGAACCACCGCAAATATTTATTACCACTTTAAAATAACGGTAAAGTAAAACTTTCACGAGAAAATAGGCGTGCATAGCGGACTACCTCTGTAAGAAGCATTAGAGCTAAAAAATGCTTTTTACCATTATATTCACATTGCGAGATAGAGGAGATGCCATTACTTCATATATCACAATGTTTGGAGTTCCCTCTAAAAAGTAATCCAATTTGCCTAAGCCTCGCTGTGGAAAACACTTTTTACCTAGTGGTGGGAGATTGGGTTAGAGTGTACTCATGTGCGTGGGCTTGTGTGAGCAGTATATGCTAGCCTCAGGGGATATTGGATGGAGTGGAATGGAAAGAATGAGAATTCTAGTCAAGTGGGTACGGGGATGAATGGAAGGGGACTTGAGGAGGACACACAAAGGCGTCTTCGGGGAAATTGGAAAGAGTGGAGCATGTAACGATGGAACGATAGATTTTCGAATACAAATTAATCCATGGCAACCAGCATTTATAAACACTTACTGTTGGTTGATGACAAAGTATACCAAGAAAGTTTTCCATCTACTCCACACAAAAACTAAAACTATGCGGGGCTCGGGACTCCCCGTAATAGCGACTTAGAATGTTCATACTCATTCTGAGAATGTTTTTATATACTTGTAGGTAGCTAAGTTTTTCCAAGGGTACAAGGTGGGCGTGTTGTGCGAGCGAGCAGAGTCTTAGAGCCATGAATGAAGGAATTCTACACCGCATGTACCCTAGCACATTTGGCTCTCACCAGTTACTGAAAAACGTTCGAATAAAAACGGCTTCGATTCTAACTGCTTTTACATTATAATTTGACAGATCTAAATTAATTAAAACTCGAGATACGATGTTTCTACAGCTGTCGTTTCTACTCAAATACTATTTACAACTTCCTCAAATACTTTGCTACCACCATCTCCTTCTAAGGACGTAAAATGTCAAGTCATAGCACAAAGCGAGATGAATATCGACACTTAAACTCTAGTCATAAAAGGAACGCTCCAACGCAAATTTCGAGGGTTCGAATCCAGTCTATCAGGAATGCAGTGGAATGGGACAGGTGTAGAACTGAAATATATTTGACTAAATGAGACCTAAGCCTTCGAAGCACCTTAAATCAATGCACTACTACCATTTATGATGCTACGCTATAGATTTAGCTTGTCGAGAGACTTCGGGGCAATGGTGACAACCGATATAACACCAAAGTACGTAAAAATCCGATAGGTGTACGACGCATTGTGCATGTCAGTTCAGTGCAAGGTGTTGTCGGAATACAATATGAGGAAATGCGATGGTATACTGATGCACTCCCAGCTGATGGTCAACACCAAATGTAGATGCTGAAAAAAGAAGGCCATACGCCACTGTCAGAGGGTTGGATGGGGAAGGTATGGTAGGTGAAGCGGGGAGGCAAAGTGCTAGGAGATGGAAAGGGACCCGGGACTCGTCGGAGCGTGAGATGAAGGAGAAACGAAAATAAAGAACACCACACGAAGGAAGGGGAAATCCGCGGAGTGTGAGGGGGGCTGGAGCGATGGGCCGTTGGAAGGAAGCAGCGATAGGGAAAAACATGAGGAAAAAAAGAAGGGTGTGGTGGTAGACATGGCATAATGGAGCTGGCGCTCGGAGCAGCTAAGATTGGAAAGGCGAAGCGGTGAACGAAGCAAGAGATGCAGGGAGGAGATCGATCCCATGGATTATCCCTTAACCCTTATCCTCCGGAGAGTGGGGTTAGGAATGCGGCCTATAATGAGGGAATGATGGAACGAGAATGAAAGGAGGGAAAACAAATAAAACGAGTCTCTCAAACTAATTTCAAACTTGTTTACGTCACGCTTAATTGCCTTCTCTAAAGCGCAACTCCTTTCCTCACAATCTGTAAGATCAGCGATCAAAAGCCGCAGTACGCTCTGCTGAATATTTGTACAGGGCGGGGAAAAGGGGGGAGATACTAAAATAAGTAACGTTCCACATGACATATAACTTTGGCCCATGTTGTGACTCAATTGTTAAACGTTATAAATGTAGACTCAATTACATCAAAATTTTACCCAACCATGCACAAGTAAAGTCCTTCTAGTTCTACCCTTTACCATTGATACGGAAACATGTACATAAGTGAAAGAAGACGTATGAGCTAGTGGCTGTGAATGCGAAATAGGTAAAATCCTAAAGCCAATAAAAGAAGTTACATTTGACTTGACATTGAACAGTGCTACGGTACTGACGTACTTCTCGGTGTCAAGCTCTCTCTTCTCCCCGTTGATGGTCACCGGTGGATCGAAATAGCGTTATAAGAGCTTTCTTAACTTCTTTTCTTGGCTTTAGGATTTTACCTATTTCGCATGTACATAAGTAATGGAAGAATTTGAAAGTACTTCTAATATTTACATTTTGTAGCTAGTCTAACATAAAAATGTAAATCACTGTGCAGAGATGAATCTGAAAGCTAGAATTTGAGAATTTTATTATTTTGTCCGTCCATTTTGACCAACATCCAATCTTCGAGTCAAACATAATATTTTGGCTCACCCCAAAATATCTGAAAAGATACTAAGGAGAGTCAAGAGAGAATTGGGGTAAAATATATCAATCACGAATAATATCAGAGGATCAGGATTAGGAAAAAATATGGGTACATTCTATAAACAAATTTTACCTATGAAACAACACAAAATACATGTTTAGTAGATCATATGAAGGATTAGCTGAATAGCAATTACGTAGCTTCCGACATATCAAAGGATTCGGCTATATACCTTGTAAGGAATTATTAGAACTGGAGAAAATGGGGAGTATCCAACGAATAACGGCTCTGAATACTAAATCTTACTAAATTTAATCTAAATCGGAGGACGTGACAAATGTTACTACCCAGCTTGAATAATATACCAGCTCACAATAAATATCTGAAAAAGGATTTCAGCGCTAGAAAGCTTCGAGACATACCTCTAAATATTTTCCACACAACTTCACTACGAAACACAGACTAAAAACGGAGAATGTCGCATGTACAAAGACATGCAGCATTTGAAAAATCAAGGAATAATTATATAAAAATAAGATTTATGGACCTCGATTTCAAAAGTTATTTTGCACATTCATCATACAATGGAAAAGTTCGCCTTCTGATTCGAATTTTAAAGAGATGGTTAATGAGCAGTTTTTTACTAACACAAATTACAAGGTCACTACGATTTTTTTTTAAATCACCTCCTTAAGCCAAAATATAAAAAATTACGGTCACAGGGCGAATTTTCAGTCCGGAGGACTTCTACAAATTATAAAAATATAATCTCCAACACAATTTCCCCCTATAGAATAATTCCTGGTACCTCAAAAGCCCCACAGATCGGGGCCACAATTTAATAAAGGCCTGATCTGCTACGGTAAAGGCTAACGAATGGTAGTTGATAAGAAACGAGCTAACGGTCCGAAGAGAGGCATTTGACGAGCAAAATCTCGAATACATTCAAATCTCTTATTTCACATGTCCCTCGTCATTTGGTCCAAGCATTTGCTCCTCGGTATTCCCCTAGGATCTCCCCTTCTACGAATTTCCTAGCAAATCATCGAATCCTGAATGTCTCGAAATGTGTCCAATCCATCTGGTTCTTCTTTGCCGCATAGAGTTAGGTATTAATTTTTCTTCTACTGCTCTTCAGTTCTTATAAAAACTTCTCCAAAATTCACTATTCATTTATATTCACGTTATTACGCCTTGTTTGTAACCGAGCCTTTTTAGTGAAAGGTAATTTTTTCCTTTTCATCAAAATCGGCTTCTTAACCCTAATCACACTGCACTCGATATCCATGTCCATCCAATCATTGTCTTCCTATTCCATCACATATTTGAAGTAATTGAACTTAAGGATACCGTGTAACTTCTCGATTAATTCTGTAACTGCGATGACATCTGAGAAATAGAGCATGTAAATTTTTTCCCATTCTTCAAGGCTCCCATAACACATTTTTGTCAAGGATATTCCAGTAACACCAATGGAAAAGGATAGAATTAGCATAGTTACCTTTAAGTTATTACTATCTCATTCGCGGCATCCGTTCCATAATATTATACTCTTGGGGAATTTTTTCATGATCTTGTCCTACATACACACAATTTGCGCCTCGAATAATTGATCGAGCATCACAAGTGAATTCACCCGCTTGGATCCATATTGACCCATTTTTCACAGCGTGTAGGAGGAAGAAGGCGGGAATAAAAGTAGAAGAGAATAAAGGAAAAAGAACGGCTTAGTGAGGACTGGAAT
The DNA here is from genome assembly GCA_002093875.1 of Calopteryx splendens. Classification (NCBI taxonomy): domain Eukaryota; kingdom Metazoa; phylum Arthropoda; class Insecta; order Odonata; family Calopterygidae; genus Calopteryx; species Calopteryx splendens. Next base: position 642,144 of record LYUA01000451.1, on the reverse strand, counting down.
TCAGGAGGGATGCGAGGGTCGACGCGTGGAAAGAGCGGTTCTCGCATCCGTTACGCTTTGCACGAATCCGACGCTAACTCAGGGGTGGCAAGACAGGGCGTGGGTGGCAAAGGGGTGGACGAGAGAAAAGAAAAAAAATTCCGCGATGGCTTACACTCCCTGACGGATCCCACGATCATGAGCCTCCGAGTGGAGTGACGCGCAATCCCCCGGGAGATTCTCGCAACGCCCTCCGCGGAGGTAAAGAGTATGCAATCAAACGGACGCTGATGGACTCGGGGGAGCAACTGGAGAGGGGAGGCAGTTTTTATTTTGGGGCAAAATTTTCCCAAGAAACAAAAGAGATGGGGAAATTCTGAGGACCAGAGTAACGGCGGGTTGGGACGGTGAGGGGAAGTAATACGTTGGGAAGAGAATGAACAGGGCTGGGGGATGCTCCGAGGTTTGTTCTCTCGAAAGTTATTCTCTAGCGCTTCGTTTTCCCCGCCCAACTCCTTAACCTCCCGAGGGCCTACGGATCGACGTGTAAATTGATCGACGCTTGTTTTCGGGGAGTTGGAGGGGGAGATTGTGGGTGGATGTGGGGGTCGGTTCTTTGAGTACGTCTCAAGACGACTTCGGTGTAGTGGCGGGGATAAAGTGTAAACTCGTGGCTGGAGCTCTGGAGTTCAAACCATAGGCCTTTCCTCTCTCCCTCCCACGGCATAGAATGGCAAATAGATATATGTATGTTGATGTCAGGAAGCGATTGATGGAGAAAATCCTGCCACGGCTAAATAATGGTATCGCCGAATCGCCGTTCTGACTGTTTGTTCCGACTCTGGATCAAAGAAAGAACGGCAGATGGTTGATAAACACTGAAAAGTGTTAGGAATACTCTCATGGAATGGGACCACACCAGTTCGATGAAGCCACCCGTATAAGATCGAAGGAAAAATGTTCTGCCTTACGGTAGGGTAAGGAAGATCGAATAGTGAAATTCTTATGTTTTATAATTATCTATAAAATCAGTAAAAAGCGTATAGAACTCTTGAAGACAGGCAGCTAATTCAAATACCCTACACAAAAAGGCCGATGAATTGAAAACATATTGACTGTATTGCAAACGCAAGAAGGTGTCCAAATGTATGTAAAATATTTGAATCAATAGGGTATTACTGATTTTTTATTAACATAAACTGAACAAGAAATTTACTTTTTTTTACAAAGTATTTCCGAACTTCATCATAAGGCATTATTATGTACGTGAATGGCTTAAAATTTCATTCTACTCTCACAGACCAATAATATTGGTACAAGTCTAGCAGAAATATATTTTTTATGCCTCTTAAAACATAACAAAATCACAGTAATCAACTCGAAGGTCGGTTTGGTAGGTGAGGGTAGAGC
>LYUA01000451.1:601164-619595 GCA_002093875.1 Calopteryx splendens | reverse complement strand
ATAAGTTGCATTGGACGTATTTTGCATTGAAATTAATGGAGTATAACAGAGAAATCAATTTCAGAAAATCAATATCTATTAAGTCTCGAAGAAATGGCCCTAAGAATTATCTTTCACTTTCGTCTTCTTTTCACTAGTAGTGCATTTGGAAAGAAAAGACCGTGTCACGCGGAACAAATTTCTGTACCACTCTAAAAGAAATACAAGCCTGTAAATTTTATTGAAGTCGTATCAGAATTGTAGATAAGGCACGAGAAAGAGAATTATCTCTATTTTTCCATAAGTTGTATATAAATACTTATCATAAGCAAAGAAATCCGAGGTATCATGGATACGAAGAAAGAGTAGAGAGAGGATACTGGCAAAGAGGTTATAATATACGAAAATTCAACGCAAATACGAATATGAACTAGAATAAAGAGGCCATGGAAGTTTTAATCCCCAAGCTGAAGTACGACGGTGCAAAATCCCCAAGCAAAAGACGACGCATCAAAAGAGGATTTTTTGGAAATTTTGCCAGACTTCGTGTTGCACAGAAATTAGGCCCTTGTGGCACGGTTTGAAACAACCTGGAGCTGAAAGCTGACTGATATCCAGCTGGCAACGGAGATTGTTGATTTAGACTGTGACATATAGTACTTAATATCATTATCAATAAAACATTGAGAACATAAACTATTAGTAGCGCCAGATTTACCTCGTGGTAGTTTCCTTGCCGAGTAGGTTAACGTGAACCCAGGGTTTTTATTCGTGTACTATTATTTATTATTATTCCTCCAATGTTCCAATTAATGACTACCTTAATTATACAAATGAATTCAGCTATGAATACCTCTGTTTTAATTAAGAATAAAGTATGTTTTCCCGTATGCAATATCAGTGGAAATTGGAAGCCTGCAGAAGTGGACTGCTTAATGTTCTTCGGTGAGTCTCTTAACAACAAAATTGTTGGCATGGTTTAGCTCCGCTAATAAAATTACCTATACCTCCAAGGAAGAAACCTTTGGCACAGGATACTTACTTAGATGTTATAAATGAAAAACTATGCCTTTTTTAAGCGAATGAAATTTATAGTTTAATTTAGCAACTACTTGTTGGTCAATTCGTTCGTTTACGATGTCAGAAGCATCTGCTGGGAGTTAGAGAGACAAACAACTGAAAACTAACAAATATCAAAAACATTTCGTCTGGCTTAAATTATGTAAATCAAGAATGATCACTGCATTAGCCTGAATAAGCACTGAATTCAATCACGGAAGAGAAGATAATCTTTAGTTCAGCAAACGCAGTAATTATTTGTGATACAATGGAAGGTTAGGCGCATTCCGTGAACAAACACCATTCCTCTGCGGGCACAAATAGACGAAGCTCGTGTTTCAAAACAAGTTCTGGGAATTACCCAAATTCATCTCGCCGTGAAATTAAATTATCCTTGATTACACAAAAGGGAAGAATGGAGGTAAATCTCTACGCGAAATAAACAAAAGCGTTTACAGAGAATTGATGATGCCGCAAATATTTACTCCTCTCCTTTACCTCTCCTCCTTAACTAGAGGTTTCCCTCACTTATTCGGCCTTGCGATTACTGTCAGAACATGTTAACTCTAGGGTATCCCGGAGCCCGTTACGTAACGTTCCACGCCGTTCTACTACCCTATCCACTACCTTAGCATAAGCAATTTCACGTGCAGCGAATACATAAAATGCGTAGCTATAAACAGAATATTTCGTCATTATTTATCGGCTAAATATTGGTACCAGAAAGCATCAATTCAATACATATGCGAAAAAATTCATAATGTAAAAATCATTCGCCTGAAATGGGACTCAAAACCAGATCCCTCGATTTCTGGCCAAGTGCTTTAGCCAGTTAAGCTACCCAGGCGTCCTCTTATACAGTGAATTTTTGAGGTTTAATCGGAACAAGATGTTCTTACGAAATATCGTACATATAATGTCACGTATTATTCGTCGTCGTGCCCATAGCGCCACCGTCCACGAGGTTTAAGCAACATGTAAACCCTTGGGTGTTTATTTTTTCAAGGAAACTACGGGAAATGCCACTACAGTACCTCTAACGGAGTTACCCGCAAACCTTGCACATTTATGCGAAAATTCACGACATAAAAATCATTTCCCTGAACCGGGACTCGAACCCGGATACTTCGTTCTCCGATCGGTTCAGGCGAATGATTTTTACATTCTGAATTTTTCGCAGATGCATGCAAGGTTAACGGGTAACTCCGTTAGAAGTACTGTCGTGGAATTTCCCGCAGTTTCTTTGATCAATTCACGACATAAAACGCTCGATTAATTCGTTTTAAGGACAAGAGTATATGTAGTAGTGGTTGTTGGTTTTTGGGCGAGCTGACGGCAGAGGTGATTTTGAACCACTTGCATGCTTAATTTTTGTGCACTACTTTATTGATAAAAGTCTCTATGCATAACACGCAGTAAATACATTTCACCGAGATCGAAAGACAGATAAAGGACCCTACTCTGAGAAGATCCAAGAGGGACGGAGATGCCCATCTTTGAGGGAACTAGGTTAATCAACTTGCAATGGAGCTCGCTCGTGGCAAGGACAATCAGTGTCCTGGTTGAAGGAGAGGAAGCGGGAAAGATGGGACACATCAAGAGGAACATTTTTTTACTCAGCAGACGTGGACATCGCCATCAAGAGGATGAGGGTGATCCTATGAGACAAAGAGCTAACTAGGGTTGAAACGAAAACCCTGATGGAGAGACTTAGGAGGGTCAACTGCGTGCATGGGGACCGAATAAGCGGAGCGAGTTGGTATATGGGACGCGCTTAGTGTTGGGGGTGGACCAAATTGTCGGTTCGGGGTTCATCAGCTCGATCGGCCTGCAAAAGGTCGAAAATACGTTCTGGTAAAGCTGGGTCTAGCGTCAAGGAGAAGAAGTATCCCAAATCGCCCCGGGAAGAGGAGGCGACGAAGGTTGGGGGAAGGGAGGACTAGTAATAGCTGGAATACCCTTACTCCAAACCAACCGTCATCACTGGGGTCCCTCAGAGAATTCTGTCTCAAGGTAAGATAAAGATTTCCCTGGTGGAACCAAAATCAGGGGATAAAAATTAAATGGGGAACACTCCTGTACTGAACCACTATTGACCTACAACATGTATCTATATTAATGGGATGAATGCTACGTTACCACTGGGAACCTTTCGGCAGTCCTGCTGACTTTTGAAGTAGGTGAGGAATGAAGGTGGTTATCTACACCTTCTACCTACGCTATGACACAGAAGAACCGCCAACTTCAAGAGTGCTGGAGGAAATGAATACTACACATGTAAGTTAGATAAATAGGGGCTTCCCACATCAGGTGTAGATTTACATTACAATATGCGCCAGTAGTCTAGTGCATAGGATTAAGATTGGAATATTCCGGTGGTATATTATTATCGGACTGACACAATCTATTTACCCTCACAGAAGCCGATAAAATGGAAACAGTGTATAGGAATCCGAGGGCTTTCAACTGGGAACTATATCGACAAGAACTGAAGGGAGCTATGCATGGAGTCCTCTAGACAAAGTTCAGGAACATAGATGAGATTGATGCAGATGTGGAATTTCTACAATATTGCATTGTTCAGTCTTACGAGAAAAGCTGCCCAAGCAAAATCAGAAAGGAGGAACAAACCTCGTTGCTGGGAGCAGAACTGAAGAGTCTCCGGACGAGACTCCCGGAATTGGGACTAATTCAATGCAGTGACTAAACGCGGAAAGAGGGACTATTGGATGAACTTCTGCAGTATCGGAGAAGGGATACCAAAAACGAAAAGACTCCACTAAGTTTTATTCAAAGATCCAGGGGTCGGAGTTTGGCCTCCCTTCCTTCCCTTGAGAGACTCTACGTCTCCTGGCAAGGTAAAATTAAAGCTGCCGCAGGGGATATACTTTCCAGGCTCTTTAGATAAGCAAGAGATTCATCACAGACGTACTCCCATCCGTCCGGCTTAGAGTGGAGATTGTCCTCCAGCATCAAAATGTAGAGCATTACCAAATGGGCGAGTATTACTCCCTTCAAATCTGACTGGGAAGATCAAGTATTTTCGACTATTCTATAAGAATGGTAGAAATCTTTGCTAACCGCAGTGGTAAGAATATTTTTCTGGCACACTGTTCCTCTAAAACGATAACATGCTCAAACCAGTTTATATTGCGGTCAAAAATCATCCCGAGGAAACGATAGGAAACCACATATGAGTGATAAACGCCTCCGTAACATACATGTTGGTGGGAGGTAAATATCGCAGCCGATGGAGATGTACACACATCGTTTTCTCTACGGAGAAACTAAAGCCGTTTTTCAGGGACCAAAATTTTAACTTATTCAAGATAAGCTCCATTTGTCTCGTAGTATTTACGAGCTTGGATGACCGGAAAAAATTGCAAGATCGTCCAAGAACAGTGACCCCATCACCGGTGCTTGAATGGTACCCACGAAATCGTTGATGGTGATTGGAAAAGAGTGTTACGCTTTCATTTCAAGTACTCAGGTATTCTGTTGCTTTGGTAAAAAAAATATGAGAGTGAATGAAGTCAACCGTGTCCGGCGAGATGTAGTAGAACCGCATTTTCAAGAAATGAAATTCAGATGTGGTACTTTCCACTTAATTTAAACATTTTTTTACAACACGTGTTTCGGCGTATTACATCGCCATCAATAAACCTGAGGATGGCGATGTAATTCGCCGAAACACGTGTTGTAAAAAAAATTTTTAATTAAGTGTAAAGTACCATATCTGAATTCCATCTTATGAGAGTGACACACAGGCCATGAAATGTGTTTGAAATTTTTCTCAGCCAAACAGTGTCGTACGCCTTCTCCAATGCGAAGAAGACGACTAGGACATGTTGGCGAAAAGGAAGGCTTCCAGGATAAAAATGTTCTTTCGCTCGGGGTGATCGCAGTTCGATCGTCCTCGCCGAAATCTACAAATGAACGTTGGAAAGTCAAGGACACGATTAAGAAATAAAATGCGGGCAAATAACGTAATTTCAAGAAATATGCTTAGTTAAGCAATGACTCCTCGTAATACAGTTTTGCAATTACATTTCTCCCATGTTTTGAGCTAGTATTGTCGATCTTAGGTATTTATTCTTCGAAGTGAAAATACTCAGCCAGACTAAATAATATTCGATTATATTCCAATAAAAAAGGCTAGATAATAGATTTTCTAGTTTCATATATTCGCCCAGTCGATTTTGCCATTCAGGCATGTTAGAATATTAAAATAAGGAACACACTCACTTCCACTGATGACAAACTTAATGCAATAGGCTAATGAGTAGCAACTAGAGTTTAAAATACCACAAATACGCCATGGATGAAATACTCGTATTTAGCCCAGGCGGGCTAACGGGAACAAGAAATGGTCTCATTTTTCTTAGTTAATGATGCTACGATATTGGTAAAACTAATTAATTTACCACGCCGATCAGTAGTTAATACATTTATCCGATTAGGCTTCAAATTTCCTTTGTTCATGGCCATAAAATCTGTCAAACGATAGCATTTATTAAAAATTGCAACTAACGGAAAGGTTTAAAATGAAGAGAAAACATCTTCAGAATCACGAAGAAGTAGGACGAGTTACTAGAGGCTTGAATGAGATTAAATCTTAATACAGTTCAGATCGAAATGTTTTATGGAGAACATTCAATGATAACAAATATTTCTACTCAACCTGCAAGAGATCGCGCGACCAAATAAAACAGAAATATCCGATTTCTAAATGCGATCAAAAGTCCACCCTGGCCTGCCAATAATCGGATCACACCCGACACCAGCTTTTATACCTCACAAAAAATAATTCTTTCCGTTCTTGATGATGGAGGCATTAAAAAATAAAATACTCAAAACGCGGCCATTGTTGCGCCTGAATGGTAAAGGGAGATAAGGGGCCTTTCATTTCCTTTTTTTAAGAGCGTGAGGGATCCAGAGATGGTAGCAGACAGTAGGGAGTATTGTGGTGGGAAGTGACCACTGACGGACGAGGGCAGAAAAAGGGATGAAGATGAGAAGAGGGCGGAGGACTGAGCACGTACAGAACAGACCCAAAATGTCAAGTTTAAATACGATGCAAGCTCGACAGTCGGTAACGCGAGCGGAGACCTTCAGATTTTGGATCAAGGGCCAATTATTTGGCCGGAATATGCTTTAACATGGGCATTTAGGCGAAAATCCGTTAGCGATAGCCTAATCCTAAAATACTGATGTGATGAATGGGAGATAGAACTTAATCATAGTATATGCTGCATAGCAATTTTTGAAAGATATTTCCGATCAGGAATCCTGCACACACCCATACAGAACCGACGTGGTTGAATAAATGTTTGAATCCGTAAGTGATTCGAGAAACAAATTATGAAAATTTTATCTTTGGGGCTCGTAACATTTGCGGGCAAGATGATGTAAAATAAGGTATAGCTACGAACATTGTTGAACGATGCTTTTTGAAGAATACAAAATAGAATGGTGTCAGCTGGCTCTCGCCAGGCTCCAACTAGAGTGCGTTTCTTGTATGCGGGACATCATAAAATTGGATTGTAATGATTAAAAAAATAATGAAGAGGGCGAATTCACATCTGTAGAACAGCATATTATCAACAATCCCATTTATTTTGCAGGTTCTATCATTATTAGGTATGTTATTCGCCAAAACTAAATTTAGAAACTCCTTTTTCCGCCAATAATTTGCGATGGCAAAAACATAATAATAGGTGATGGAAGGATTCCATATAGTGAAGCCTAAACGATTTCTTGTAATAGGTGATGGTAATAGTAAAAAAAATCGAGCCAGCAAAGCCGAAATTGACCTAGAATATGTTTAATCTTTTGAGTTTCCTTGCTTGCCAGGACTATAATATTTTACTATCCGGAATCACCACCATTAATATTAAATTTAATTGACTTTTCGGGGTATTTAACCTTTTCCAGGCTTGAAACGCCCATACAATGAGACATTTGGGTCTGAGAAATTACCGATTTTCTCATTTATTAATGGTAATCTACCAGTTAAGGTAGGTTTCTGATGGACACCCGCTAGTATAACTCTTTCTTCATTTCCGCATACTTTCCGCCACCCTCCATTACATCCAGCATGCCTAACCTTTTCCCCCCCTAACTCACTTACCCAACATCTCTATCACATTCTTCAACCATTGCCACTGCCAACATTGCCACTCAACTCACTCCCTGCATTCACTTTTCCTTCCTACTTTGGGTTTCTCACAATGTCTTTCTTTCCTCCCCTACCGTTGCCAAAACTTCTTGGTTCGTTTTCCTTTCCGACCATTTCAATTTTTACTAATGGTAAAATTACCCGTAACTACGAAACGAAAGTACAACGAAACAGCACACACCAGAAATTACGGTACGAGTTTCCACGAGTAGCAAAAATAGTCAATTTCATCAGATTCAGGGATTTCACTTTCTCCGTGGACAAAATAGGCACATTCATAAAATTAGAAAAATAAATCTTACGATTGTATTTCGACGGCAACATTATAGTATTTTGATATACTCGTAATCAACCTGTGGGCCATCAAAAAACCACCATGAGTTTTATCCGCTTATTTTTCCTATATTACCTCAGGCAGGCATGTTATTAAAATTAAATAAATTGATCTGAAAATTATGACCTCTTGATTCTTCTCTTGTGATTTTTCAAAACGGAGAGAACGAGCAAATTCATACGCGGAAAAATCTTTTCGGACCTCACCGGCATATCTCTCACTGGGAGCTGATATTGTGACTCCAAGCGTCGCGGGGAATTGGGCGCAGGGTTTGAGATTATTCAAGATGAATCGCAAATCACGTCTTTACGTGAGTGAATACCGACAAACGATTCAATTCATTCTCTCAATCACAGGAGCGAAACGGTGTTTGCGCGGGCTAAGTATGAATAACACCAGAAATCAATCGATTCAACACTGGAACCTACGGCATAGATGAAGGAGCTTATGTTGACATATTTCGCACCGCATACGCTCAAGCATCAAACCTGTGTCCATGATAAACCTGACAGCAGTTGACACCATTTCACTCGATAACCAGGGGTGGGAAGAATATTGAATCTAGGTTCATGTAGAGCACTTCTGAAAATGAGAATTTTTGGACTTGAAATACACCACTTCGTACCCCTCGATTCAACTACTCATTTTCAGAGGAAAAGCGTCACAAAACGATGCAATTCACACCTAACATTCTTGAGACTGCAAACATTAATAACACCATCAATGGATCGATTCAAACCCGAGATCGAAGGCTCTACAAGTTAAAAATTCTGAAAATGATCGCTTCAGTTCAATAAGGCTTCATTCCAGTGTCTCAACTTCTTTGGGTCACCACTCGGGATAACTTTTGAGCACGCGCATATTTTCACAGATAACGATACGATTCTTTCCTTCGGTGTCACGATTATACGTGCCGCTTGGAAGGAACAACGACACCAAATTACCGCTTAAGGCGTTGTACATACTAAGTCGGCAGTCCTTTGCGGCGTTTAGGCTAGAACTGGTCGGCAAAGTGAACGGGGGAGAGGTGAAAGGGACCGGGGTGAGAGACGGGGGGAGGAAGAGTCAGGTGGGAGAGAATGGGCCACTGGGGTCACTGACTCGCGTCGGGCAACGGAAGCCGCGGAAGTGGAGGAGGAGAGTGAGGAAGGGATTGGGGGAGGAGGGATGGGGGCGTAGGTGATTAATATAATGTCCACCCATACGATCCCTCGCGCTCTGGTTGACTTGCAAGGGGAAGGCTTGCAAAGCAGCGGCGCATGGGTGGCGAGCTGGACTGGAGAGCTTCCCAGTAAACCATTAAAGTGTAAGTGGGTCGATTGTTGCATAGGTTTATAGGCGGGAAGGCCCCGTTTCTATCACGTGATCCCTTTAGAATCGACCCCTTAATACAGAGGTTGTGTTCACAAGGGACAAGAGGGAGGACATCGCAAGGGCGGCGAGAGGTGTATAAGTACGGAGATAGACGTGATCGGAAGTGGGTGACAGGAGAATGGCAAAATATTCTGAGACTGTGTATTTCCGAATAGTCCTGCGGATATATCACCTTGAATTATTTATGCCCAAATGCTTGTCACGCAAGCAAATAAACTCGGGAGGATATCAGTATCTTGTAATTTATAATAAAACCAATCCAACATAATTAAGTAAAAAGGTTAATGAAAATGCAGTGCGAAACAAATAAGAGCAGCACGAAAAATTCAAGTGGACACCAACACTTTTTCATTTTGATTTTCAATAGACCTAGTTTGGTGTCCGATACAGGTTAAAAATACTTATCTAATAATCTGTAGAAATTATTATCCTACAATTTATAAGACGTAGAATAATTTTCCATACAGAATTCTCTCAAATCAAACCACATTCAGATACATCACGAGTACTTACTTTGGAAATTACGAGAGTTGTATAAAGGGAGCAATGAAGACGTAGGATAAAATAACTACAGTGTTTAAAAGAATTATCATAAAATTTAATGTAGACGAAGGGTGATGATAATTTTATCTTTAAGAAAGGACAGCTTTAGCTTAGTGATTTAATTGGAAGTAACGTTTATGAAAACGGGAAAATACACAAATTGGTTTTCCAGTTTCTGCAACTAAATACTTACTAGCACTAATTCCTTCAGTCCTGCAATAACATACCCATAAGTTTACTGGTAGGGGTAAAAGCAATTTCATAAAATTATCGCGATTCAAGTGGCGATAGTAACAACTGATTTTTTAAGACAATTCCACGGGGGATACCTAAAAAATCGAGAACCTAGGCTAGCAAAGAAATGTGCATTTCATTCGAGTTCATGACTTTCCGGCGAGCACAAAATAAACTATTTCAAATATCTATTTCGATTTTTCAAAGAGCAAATATAAGATAAAGTCATAATATTCGTCTATTATAGCAAAATTACTAATTTAAAAAACAGCAGAAACGATTTTTTTCACGAAAAATATTACCCTGAAATCGTTTGCTGCACATGAGATATTTTTATTAGACAGCCAACAAAGAGCATTTAGGCTCGGTCAAAATAAGGAATAAATATAGGGGAATGGGAAGGGCATACGTGGAGAGACGGATTAAAGGAGAAGAGATAACGTCGATGATGGGTACTGAAAAAAAGGGAAGAGAGTGACAGGAACACAGGCAGAAGAAAGATGAAAGCTGCCCGAAAGATCCATTCTCTCTCCAAAAATATTTGAAGAGCAACCGAGTTATATATTATTTAACAACATTCCCCCTTTTAAAAAAATTCCGATTTAATTATCAAACCATAAGGAATATCACTAAAAATACATGGTAATAAAAAATAATGGGGCAAAACTCCAATTATGATAGAGCAAATTTAAAGACCAAAGATGGTCCATGAAAAAAATCGCTCAAACAGCGTAAATTAAATGCGGCATAGCAATTCTCATACATTTAGGTTAATAATAGGATCTATTGAAATTGTTGAAAGAAAATAAACTATTGGAACACCTTTTATGACGACGCAAAATTGTACAATTTCATTTCGCTTGTTATAATATCGTAGATTTGGTACTGATATTTGAATGAACTTTCTACAAAAGGAAGTGCCGAAAACATATTCTTTATTTCCGTCGCTAATGCTGCACTGCATATTTAAGTAAAGTCTTATAAAGACACACCTATTGCAATTTCCTAATATTTTCCTTCCCTTTTCCTCGCTTACCCAACATTCTCTACTCTGTTATTGCCATCAACAATCCATTGCCCCTCAGTACGCCCTGCATCCACTTTTCATGCCTGCTTTGGATTTCTTCCAATAGCCTTCTCTCCTCCCTTATCATGACCAAACCCTTTTTATTCATTTTCCATTCCGTTCCATCTTTCTCCATACCACAATTCAGATTCCTCCAACCTATGCTTCTAATCTTCTTCAACGATCAAGTTGCCAAGGCATACAAAACCACTCTCTATATCAACACTTTTTTCTTTATATTCTTGCCTAAGACCCTTGCCACAAATTCTCCCCTCTTTTTAAAAGCTTTCTTACCTAATTAGATTCTTCTTCTAATATCCTTAACACAATAACCACCTTTGTCCAAAACACTCCCACTTTAATGTATTTCTTTGGTTTCCTTGGTCTCGAGAACTTCATTAACTTCGTTTTCTTCTAATTTATTTTCTTTCTATGCCTATCACACTGCCTCTGTATTGAGCTCTGCAATGAATGAAAACCCTTGGCTGATTGGCAAACTAAAGCTTGGAGGCCCGCAAACCTGTTTATAGGGAACCTAACTTTCAAAGCATTTTAATATTTCTGAGAAAAATAGCACTACTATTTCAAAAAAATTCGAACACCCAAGGTGTACATTCGAGCCGTCAATGCTCAGACTAACCCTATCCCATTATCTCTCCTGTGTCGGGACTCTCCTATATCCGGGATAGGACATACGAAATGGACCGGCGAAATGGGTCCGGTTGTCTGCGACGGGAGGAAGTGGGGAACAGCGCGATCGTCTTCTCCTGAGAACGAATTCTATATCCGGCCTTGCCGATAGAAGGAAAACTAATACGCAGAGGGAGGCGTCAACAGAGGCGCCACCGGCACCTCGAGAAGACAGCGGTGGTGACGGAACATGCCGTCTTACTACACCCCATCACCCCAGATATTATGTCTGCATTTACGATATTCATGAAGACCAAATTAACTAAGATAAAGCGTGATATTTCGGTTAATCAACACCAATGGCGAAGTTCCTGTTAAAAATTAAAAAGGATCAACTTACGAAAAAAATTATTTGTGGGCAAACTTTGAGTTAAACTGAGTGAAGGTAACATATTTCTTCGGAAGTTAAGTTTCTCATTTTAATTGTAGCCTCATATGTATAATATTGTAAATTGGTAGAAGACATATCCATACGAATTGCATTGATAGGCCAGTCACTACATTACTCAACGCCGAATTCCGTAAAAGCCCAGCACTTACAGTGATTCCATTACATTCACAGATGGTGATAGCCCACGTTATCAATAATTACGATTACACCCATTTATCTAGAACTATCTTTGACTTACTCTTATTCAGTTCAAACATGCTGACCACCGTCAATTTGCAGAACAATAGAAAAATAAAATTATAGGGTGATGCTATTACAATTAAAAAAATATTCTTAGGATCGTTTAATTAGTACGTATTTGAAAAGTAGTACAAATGAAGCTGGCTACCAGCCCCCATGAAATCCACGGTGGCTGCTGTCGCCTTAGAAGCTGTTCGAAACTGGGAAGGGGATAACATGACCGCGAAAAGGGCCGTCAAGATACCAGCTATCGTAACACGTATATGAGAATTATGTAATTTCTTTGGTGGGCATTTCTAATCGTGAAATAAGAATAAAATAACTTCACGATCGATCACTAAAAAAAATTCATTTCAATTCTCAGGATCCGATGAGATATCCGGATTGTACGGAAGCCACCGGTAGAGTTCAATTAGTAAAAAGCAATCAAAATTATGTGTTTAGTAAGAGAGAATCGTTTTAATGAGTTCAATCGTCACGTTAATATGAAATACAGGACCAAATATGGCTGATAGTCTGAACTCCAACAAACTTTCTGAACCTGACGCGCAGTGGAAAGGAACCAAGTGATTGGAGTAGGTACAGGTTATCGAATTGCCCCTCCAAATAGCACAAACTCCTAAGGAGGTGCACAGGAAAGAATGCTGTCTCTTAAACCTTGAAATTTCATCGTGGCATGTTTGCATCTGTAAGAATTAGCCTTGAATCAGCGCACAAAACTAACAGAATCCTATCGAATTACACCAGGAAAAGGGATGAGAACATTGAGCGCCTACAACATGAAGAGAAATTTAAATATGTGGGACCTCACACGGGTATCTACGCAGTGGCCTCGTGTCGTACTTAAATCCAAATTCCGCGCTTAAAATGTGGGCTCGGTTCGCAGACACGAGCTACATACAGATTCATTGAAAAAAATTTAAAAAAACATGTACCTAACCACTAAATATGGATTACCTTGGGAAGGTATCCACAAAACATTCCTGTTGCTTCGCGAAAACATATGCATTCTTGAACACCCCAATGATAAGCGGTGGAAGAAGAGAGGAGAGAGGGGGAGAAAAAACAAATTTCAAGATTACCATCTACTTGCTCTATAACAAACTGCCGTGGATAGTTTTCGGAATTTATTATGACAGTATTCGCGTTCGAACCGTGCAGCTGGGGAACAGATTCTCCCCAGGCGCGCGCTTGACAAGATAAAAAAGCGATTACTAGATGATCCTTTGCCATGAAATATTTACTGTTAGATCGGGGTACTCAAACATTCAATTCATATATGTAAAAGGGAGATAGTTAGTTTGTTTGCACTTAAAACCATATTAAGTAGTGAAAAGAGAGCGATAAAACATGCAAATAAATCTTCTTACATTGTTACTTTATAGTTTATCGCTATTCAAACTTACAAAAAAGATTAATTATCTTTAAAGAGCATCAAATATTTTATATACATATCCAAACGTAAACACGAGGAGTTCACGCAAGGTTCACGATATGTTTTCTTGACTTCTTTGAACTATGATAAACTCCCATAAGCGCGAGTTTTATGATAATACGTTCATGTGCGGCTTATAATAACCCAGGGCAACGATGCCGATAATACAGATAAGAAGTTCGCGCTCTGACCGAGACCGCTAAGAGACATGTAGTACTTACAAAAAAAGTCGCCCACAAAGAATTACCCATAATTACTAACGGAGAGCGTTGATGAAAAAATCTAGTCAAAAGAATCGAAAAGCGTGCTCTGTGCAGTTATTCGAACGCTTTTATACAAGAGATAAAACTCCTTGACAGAACGAATTGCGAATTGGAAATAGTTTTTAACGGCATTTTCTTTAATTTGGCCTTTTTTATATGAATAAACTTAATAAACCCCCAAAACATTAAAAAATGCACTCCATGATAGTTGCTGGGAAAAAATCACAATGAAAACCATAAGTCCATATACGCATGGGTTTTTTTGACATTCATATAGTTTAATAACAACATAGGAATACCACAGAGGAACATTTTTACACCAAAACCATCGATAGTTCCATGCCAATACTGGTAATTTAGCTACATTCCGCAAATATGTACCTAGATCTTCAAAAAGTAAATATCTCTATACTGCCCAGTGTAGGTAAATATTATTTAATGTCCAAAGAAATGGATACTTACCCACAGAAGCATTGCGGATGGAGTTAAGATTTGGATGATTACAGAACAATTTGATTTTAAACTAGACGATAATTACCTTAATCATGCATACGTTCGAACAAAAACCTCCTCAGAACACATCTAACTAACTAACTAACGAAGGAAATTGCTGCAACGAGAATGGTCTCACTATGAAAACAATTTTTCGCCGGTCTAGGTACTACTTATTTCACACTAGTTAAGTAGTAAAATCGGAAGTATTAGCTCAAGTAAGTAAGAGTCCAAAAACTGGCATCTTTTTTTCTTTTTTTGGTATTTTTAAAAAATTTTCTTCTATTTAAAATGTATCCGATTTTCGGTCACTATGTATTATATGAGCTCTAATATCTATGTATTTTTTGCATGTTCCTAGTGAACGATGAAGTCCAAGAACAATAAAATATTTCTTTCTTTCATCATCTTCAGTATGGTACATGTTTTTACCCCTTAAACATTTAAATGAGGCACAATTGGCAACGCAAAAACATCACCGAACTCACGTTAACTGTGCCGTTCCTAAATCGGACTAAAACGATGCAATTCGTGTTCCAGAATTCAGCAGCTGAGGTTTGTAAAAGCATGATTGATTGCACGTAATCGCAGCATGGAGGAATTGACTCATCAGGACTCAAAGAAAACGCGGGTGATTTAGAATTTCATCGGTGAAAGCCAGATTAATGGCTTGCATATCCAAAACATATCCGGTGTAAAAGGTTGAACGCACAGTGGAAACCGTATTAATTGACCACACAGTTGAAAACAAGATGTACTTCTCTATCTTTCATTGAGATCACTGAACAATCAAAATATAAAAATCTTATTTTGAAGTCGATGAAACCCTTTTCGCGCATGTATTTGTTCAGTGTATTGAGTGCATCAAACAGCCAATTAAAATCTCTGCGGCCCACTTGACACGTGACACAAGGAAAGAAGATACTACGCCCTGTATCAAATAATCTTTGAATAACTATGAACACTGTCCTGAAGTTGGATTAAAGTAACCGAAGTCCTGTGTGAAAAATGCACGGCATTTTATTCAACAAGTTGCTCCCAAAAGGTTTGAAGAAGAACTTTTCGAAGCACTACATCGGAAAATGTGTCGATTTTCCAATGTGATGTTGCCCAATCGGTGAGGGAGTCCGCGTGCACGTTTGAGAAAAGGAGGACGATATATAAGACATCGGACGGACAACATTCTCCACACGCGATGCGTTTGCATTTACGTATGCAAGTCTAATATTTGCTGATGGCGGAAGAGAATCATGAAACAAAATCAGCCATATGCCAAGATAAATCCGCGAGCATTATGAGGTGCATCCTAAGTTTTACAATATGGTATACAGTACGTGCCTGCTAACGGTTCTATTTTTTTGAAATGGCTATTGTCTGAGCCAACATCATGCAGCCAATGACGAAAAGTAAAAAAAATACCCTGGAAGCCTTTCGGGGTGAAGAGATTCAAATTGATAGAATTAAAGCCTTTGGGCAGTTTTACAAATCAAATGAAATACGTAGCTATAAGTCCTGGTTCCAGCATTTATCTTATCGTTTCCACCCCGTATTTGGAGATGCCTACCTCGATTTAGATGTCATTATAAACAATTTACTTCGTTGAAAGAGAAGTCCTTCCTGTTAACTTCTACGTTAAGCAAAAATAACTTTTCCGTCCTTAAAAAGGGAGGTGAAGTCACACACATATTACATGAATAGTATATATTTTTTCTTACCCTGGGACGTTCTTATTTCTTTAAAATAGTATGTGTCACATGAAGATGACTACTTAATGACACCAAAAAGATTGTTCTAGGAATTTCCTGATTAATGGATTTTGACATGTGACGAAACTCTCAGAAGAAGTGATGAGAAACATGGAATTTATCCAGCGACCATCACAGCGTGAAGATTATGGGCTTTTCGTTCCGATAGTATATTTCCTTTATCTTGCAAATTAAAACATGGTACATAATATGTGTACTTAGTACTTGTATTCTTAGGGATAAGTGCAGCAGAGTTGATATTGTTGGGATTGCTCTAATCCAACATGATGCCCTAATTAATAACATTTATGCAAAAGAATGAAACTCTGGAAGAGCACATGGACCACATTGACAGCCAAAGCTAACTTATTGACTAGGTTTTCACATAATTCACAATGCTGGCACGACGAGCCTACCTGCGCTTATCACCGCAGCTACCACGAGCAAATTCTAATTTACCATGTATCAACCCCGACTTCCAATAGCATTTTTCGCCAATACAGATACATAGGATATGAACTAGACATGTATTTATTTCATGTACAAACTAGGTGCACTGCACGAAAGATGATAGAATCTTACACAAAATGAAAACTGGGAAAAATTTCTCATTAAAAGATGCTTCGATGAGACAGAAAATTAATGGACACACAAGAATCAAAAAACCACTGCCTAAGAAGAGATACATAAGATTTTCGATTAAAATCGCTAACAATTTTTTCCAAAAAATTGGACAAGCGAAGCAAAATGGAAATGTTATCCTTAAAAAATTTCATACCTACGAGAAAATAAAACAGAACACAATATGAAAGAAATTTATTTTCAATATTGCTGGCAACTTACTTCACTAAAACCAAATATGAGAAAGCAAACATCTGTTTGACCACCAAAACATTTGATCGAATACGAATCTCCAATACGAATAAAAAATAACATTCCGAAAGAAGACCACATTTACTAATGAGTGGAAGAATCACAGAACAAATTTTCGCGTGACATCAGGCATTCGCTATCGAGCGATTTTTTAAGAGGGCGAAGTTAACAAATCCTTGAAGAAAATACCTCCCAATCGCCTGACCACGCACGAGGGTGTGAGAGCTCGCGATGGTGGCAGCGACCTTTGAATAAATCATTGTGGACTGCCGACCCCGAGAAGCAGCCAATGCGGCGGCGATATTGAATTCGAAAGAATCTCGAGATGCACTCGGTGGATTCCTTCGGTCGTCGCGCGGACGCCAAGGACGAGCACGTCCCTGCAAGCCATGCATTAACTACCATTGGGGATGGCGCTAAAAGCAGGGAAGCATCCCCAGAGGGAGGGAGGGGCGACTGTCGATTCAAAGTTTCGCAAGTCGAAGTACGGACCGAAGTAATAATGGGCACTAGCGGGCGGACGGTAAATTCAAATGCCGCGCTGAGTGAGAGGAAGACGGATGCAAAAATGGAAAAAAAATCAGGGGAACGCCGTCCGCGATTTTTTCCCTTCAGAATGAGGCCAGGACTTGGCCTTTTTCTTAAGTTTCGTCAGAAGAGTCACCGTCCGGAAAACTTGTCTCTCAGTTCATTCCATAAATGACGTCATGCCTTCGGCAATTTTTATACCCCCCCCCAACCCCCTCACCTCAATTGCTACACCCCGTCAAGCTCTGATGCGACCCCTGAAATGACGTCACGATGCATTCCATCATGATTCACTCACGCTTTTCGGGAAATATACGTCGCTTCTTTCTCGCAGGGCGCAAAGCATTTTCGCGTAGACAGCTAGCAGAAAATTAGTTAAAAATCCAAAAATTGTAAAAGAGCAAAATATGATAATAGGATGGGGAATGAAACACATCGTAATCTCTTTCCGAAACACGGAGGAGATCTGTAAAAAATTAAAATCCTTGATGTCAGGTCCAGATAATAAGTACGGGACCGCCAGTGAGTTTAGTTCAATGGTCGTACTAAGGGTGACGTCATGAAGTGAAAACTCACTCCTCCTCCTTGGTGAATCATCACGAGAAGCAGAACCGACTGAAAAACCGCCAAAACGAAATATCTCTCGGTATCTAGTGTAACTTGATACTCTACTATTGTATTATTTTTTTCTTAATGTTTTTCAATTCGGTGGTGGACTTAGGGAAATTGAGTATGAAAAAATAGCTCATATTAATCAAAGACGATTAGTTTATTCCTCGTAATATTACTAGGCATAGAAAATGTAACTTCAATGCATCAAAAACTCATTGTTTACTGGAATCGTATTTGCACTAATGTAAGCTAGGTCAATTTCCATCTGTGTTTCGGTAATTCGGGTATTACCTACTATAAAAAACATAGGATTATATAAATAAATATATATGCTTACATATGCACATACACACACACACACACACACACATATATATATATATATATATATAATA
>LYUA01000451.1:587298-601034 GCA_002093875.1 Calopteryx splendens | reverse complement strand
TTTATATATATTAATATATAAGAATTTAATAGATATGTAATATTTATTATATATTTAATATATATATATATATTATATATACATTTTATTTACATGACATGTACAACAATATGAGTTGCCACGCTTCGCCGTGGAGATAACTACGACGATTTTTTGTACCCTTTCTTGCACAGAGGCTTCCAAACCTAAGCAATACCATTATAAAGACAAAGAAAGAATACAGTTTTGAAAACCCTTTTTCTCACAGCATACGTTCAAAAATTCAATTTTTGCACACATACATTACTTTCCACAGATCATAACCTGGGAGCAAACACTTTCCCTAAACAACAACGATGTTAAAAAGGGACCTTTAACAGACCAATGGAGTAACATAGCTGACTTTCAAGCATAATCAATAATGTTGTGTGCCTCAATAACCAGAGGCGGTTTATTACGATATTCATTCTAAAAAAGGACATGAAGGTGACGGTAAATTATAAATTTTATATTATTCTTTCACGAGTCAAAGGAGGAAAAAAGTGAATATGATATATTAAATAACAACACATTTCTAAATTGTTACTGCATACTATAGACAAATCTTACATGAAAAGAATAAAACTACAAATTTATTTTAATTAAACCAAAGGCAACAAAAGCATTTTCTTTATGTATATATATAGTCCGATTCCCGCGGCACTTGAATGGATTGACTAGTCCCACGTGGGTGCTCATCTTTTGCTCATTGTTTTAAACCAGTAACTCTCTAAGTAATTTCCCACAAAGTATTTTACACCGACAAATTCCACCGATATTTTTATAGCTATAGCTACAACCAACTTACAGATCCTTTTTCCAAATCATGTATTTTTATGACGCGTCCATTTAGACAAATATTCATTTCCTAGAGCGAGTTTTTGTTTTTGTTTTTTTTTCTAAAACTGAACCTCGAGGAGCATGAAATGTTTTTTTTAAGGTTTCTGGAGGCGTTTATCAATAATGTTCAAGTGTCCCCGTCAAACGTCGTGACACGCTTTGGACACTTAAATCATTCAAACATCTTCACCAGAGTAAAGAATGAGATCGGAAGAGCATTTCCCCTCCGAGCAATGGGTTTCGCCAGGAATAACCCATGACCCAGCAGGTCAGCGTATGAAAGCATTCAAGCACTCTGACCTGCTCTTTTGAACTGATTCCAGAATGGAGGAGGACTGCGGACCTTTTATGCCCTCCGGGTAATCATTCTCGAGTTACAACTATCAACAAAGCAGTTGACGGCACTTGACTCGAAGGGAGAGAGAGAGGTATTGACGTAGCAGTTGAAGAGGACAGAGAGAGCGAACGGCCCTGGGATGAATTAATTAAATCACAATGGTTATTTGCAGTCCAAATTCAGTCGCTCAGAGCAAGCGTCATCGTCACCCAGTTCCCAAGTTAATTTTCTCCAGAACAATGAGAGACTGCTGGCTCGGACATTCCAAAGGGCGCGAGAGCGATAAGCTAGGGGTCGCACGCCCCTGAGCGGAGAACCGGCTGGGTCGAGCAGGGGACTAGGGGAGAGGGTCGAATGATTCAAAATGACGCACATCAACCTTTTGGGATACGTCAACTCGGATATAGGTGGACAACCCGACTACTTATCGGAACAGCAGAACCGAGAGCTGTGTTCCGCTCCCTTCATCCAGGAGACGCAAGACTAATGTTCCGGTGAGCACCAAGAAAGAATCAGAGGTTCAAGAAGGCGTGCCAATATTCAGCGTACGTAGGTAAACATTTTCCAAGACAGGTCTTTTGTGTACAATCGAAAACTTTTCTTTCGAGACCAAGAATTGTAAATGACCCAGCCACTACAGGTGACCTCCATCAAGTCATATAAATAGAATAAAGAACAATTTATTATTATTTTCTAACACTCTTTCGTAGGTTTGTTTCCTCTAAACATAAACACTATAGATGATGTTTTTTAAGCAGTGCTAGCAGCAATTTTCGCCCCTTTCGCCGTTGGGTTCTCGTCAAATTAAGTCTGTGTTTATTAGCTGATTATATGCACATTTATTCTTTATTCATTTATCATGGAGATACAGGGGTGGAGAGGCATACTTAATTGTCGTGAAATACATCAGTGTAAATTCGCTCCCATTCTTCCATTATCATTTATGTTTTTCAAAGAGTTACTGCACGTGTCTCGACTACGGACAGCAGTGTCATATTAATATAAAAACAGGAACTTTATTCTCCCGGGTTAAATTTTATTTCTCACACATGCGGCAACGAGTTGATTAAAAACCATTAAAGGGAATCTCTTATACCCGAAATAAGGGAGCCTGCGACGGATTAAGGGACTAAATTTTACAATTTTGATGCAACACGTAATTCTTGCGAAACACCCATAAAATTGCTTATGCAGCTCAAAGTGAAGGCACCCAGAATGTAAAAGGATGATAAAAATGCCACAGTAAATGTACGCTAAGCATGACATAGCCAAAGAAATATATTCAGTTAACGATGAACGACGTCTGAGGGGTGCGGGACGATGGACGAAAAACAAGGGAGACGTCTGCATACAGCTCCAAATCCATACCATTTATGTCCCAAATACCTTTGAGGAACCGTGATAAAAACCTCCAAAACTAACTTCCATTCGAAAAAGGACGATCTAGCATTCAGTTAGGGTCCTAAAACATCAATCACCATTACACGAGGATCACTGAGTAGCGTTAATACGTGAAAGAGAAAAGGGAGCAGGAGGGAGATTCCTGTCTGTCACCGACAAAAAACCCGAAAATCGTAGCAAAAACGATAAACGAACCGAACGCAACATATCCCCGGGGGACCATGCAATGCTTTTTCCCTACTGGGTATAGGAGGGATGAGGGCGGGGCGGATGAAGAGGAGAACGGGGGCGAGGTGGACAGAGGGCGGAGCGCACGCCTCGATCGTCGGTCGCACACCTCTCACTTTTACCCCCACCCTCATCATCACGGGCGAGGGATACACAAGCTCGATATTTTCCTCCGCAATGCATATACTAAACCGATATCTGTATTTCACTATTAGCGGTGGTTACTACGGGGGAGGTGTCTTGAGCTGAGGTAATTTGAGGACCCAAGAGAGAGGTGGTTAACTTGGTAGACGTAGGATGTTTAGGGAGGGGAGTAAAGGGTAAAGAGAGGGAGGGCGTCGCCATTACCCTAGTCTTGACGAAAGACTCCCGAGGGATCACATGGTTAATCTTCCATGCGACGGGAGGAGTGCTGCAATGAAAGGTATGGTTTGATTTTTACAAAGGCATGCAAATATAGATTGGGATACCACCGCACACCCAACACCCGCAAGAATTCGAACTAGGGCCTCGCGAGTGAGAAACAAGAACACTACTCACCGTGGCAATCACATCTCCCAGTGCTTTAAACCTCAATATAATGACATAGGCAGTGATAAACGAATTTCTTTCGGGCAGTCGTGCGGGAAGGATTTTGTCGAGGGGCAATATGTCGGCACAACACTAACTTAATTGGGTCAGAACGATACTTTTGCCATCCTCTGTAAAAAAATGGGGTCCAACCGTCTCTCATCCCCCGCTCTCAGTTACAACAGACCCGTTTGGACTGAGCGCCGCTGATTAATTTTGAAAGGCATAGCGAAAAAATTTTGAAGCATCCCTTATCTCATTGTACCACGGCTGCGTAACTAAAGAAGTTGAGCGGGTAACATGCGATCACAATTACCAATCAACAAATAAATAGAAATCGACAGCTCGAATAATAGGCAACTTAAAACACCCTGAGCGAAAACCCGAAATTCAGTTAGGATTTTAAGTTTAGAATAAATAACAGTTTGTATTTCTCTCATTACGTGATTCGAGGCCCTCAATTATTCCGCATTTGCTGTACACTAGCACACTTATTAATTCTAAGCTCATCGAATGCCTTGAAACAAATATTTTTGCTCAAAACTCCTACGGAGAAGGTGTGAGGACGTCGAATTCATATTCACCGATATGTTATCGATGTCCCTTCTTCCTTCAATCCTGCCCCTCACGCGGAAAGCGAAAAAGAGGGGGGGAGGGCGAAAGGCAGTAGGGGTGGCGGCAATCAATTTTAACAGGGACGGCGAAGGCAGTGGGAGAGAAGGGGGAGAGCACGACCAAGGGTGCACAGCGGCGCGGGCATGCGTGGGGCCACGAGGAACGAGCGTTTACGCGCGAGCGAAAAATCTTTGCTTGGACACCAGAGGCCAGGGAGAATGATGTGCGAAAGGGGTGGGGCGGCGCCAAATAGGACGCTGACGAACGCAAAAATGTGAAATGGGCCACGGGGAGAGTTAAAGAAGGGAAGGCACTATCATCTAAGGACGCCACGGTGGGAACAGAAATTCGAGTCGATCCTCCAGTGTACACCTTGGGCAACGGCCGCGGGGTGGGTGCGACGAGGATGGAATGGATATTTTTTTCCAAATTCTTAACTGCGGTACTCCGCCAACCCACGCGCAGGAGTCCAAAGATAAAATTCGAAACCCGTCGGGGAATTTTGGAACGGATTTTTATCTCTGGATCCTGCATGTGAGCATTCTTTGCATTTGAAATTCTCAAAGGTGCTGCAAAGTGTTGTGAACTAGCCCTCGACGTGTGCACAGTAACAAACTATATTTAAAACAGTGGCGAGTACTTTTAATGATGCCTAAAACAAAATTTGGAGGAGTACACGGTAACTAAAGGGTTCAGACGGTGCTATTGGGATGCTGCGGTGCTTAAATCGTTTGTGCCGCGACAACAAAACACAACAGTTGGGCAACAAAACACAAAAACGAAGAGAACTAAATAATAATAAAAAAAAGTCGTCAGACTACATTGCCAGGTTGCTCTGGCTGTGAGAAATCGCTCCAACGAAGTCTATTGGAAGGAAATGAATTGAGACTCAATGACACATTATTACGAGTAGAGATGTCAACGCCTTCTTATCTCCCTGAGTGAGTCACGCTGGTCTGATGGGAACTCGAGGCCAACAACATGTTTACGTTGAGCCGAAAATATACTCCTAACCGTAGCAAAGAGAAATTGGCGCTGCTTTGAATAGTTTCAAACGGGTGGATAAAACCAGTGACACTAGCAATAATACCATTAATTGTGATATAAGGCAATCAAAAAAAAGTGCAATCAGTAATGGTACGATATGCGATCTCAAATTAACAACCTCCAACATCTCCCGCACACTACGAGCCCATGCTTTAAGCTTAGTTTATGCACAAGAGAAATAGTATTTAAAACTCAGGCCAGACTCAATTTGGAAAATAACAAGACCATTAAATTTCGTACACACGGCAGCAGAATATGTCGAGGAATTAGTCCATTCTGCTAAGAGACCTATTAAAAACAAATTTTTAACGTCCATCACATGAAAACACGCAAAAAAAGAATCAAAGGCCATAACTTTTCCAATTAAAGGTTAAATTTAGCACCACAATATACACACAGAAACTTGCAACACTTACGTTTGGATCGATATAAGAGTAGAAAACGAACTCCGTAGAGCAAGCAGGGATGTATTTTCGAACTTACCTGGAATAAAAAAAGGTTTTATCAGTTAGATATGTTAATTGAAAAGTTACATCGAATTTAAATGATAATAAGAAGTACTTAAAGATTAAATCAGCACACCAACCACAGTCAAACATGTTAACGGCGAATACATACAATCGATCAACATTTCACTAATAAATTTCAAAATGTAGGCACCTAATAAACCTTTTTCCACATCAATCCGATAATATGACATAACCTAAAAACTGTTCACTACAGTCAATATTTCCCAAAAAAATAATCAAAAAAGCTCCAATTTTCCGCCTACGAAAAATTCTGCCGTTAATAACTAATCAACGGTAAAACCGGTTTCATTTAAAAATTTTAATTTGTAAAATAGGTACACGACGTCCTCATTATGTTAGTTAAGGTAAGCAGCGATTATGCTCAAATAATTAGTGTTCCATATGTTCTCAACCGTAAAAACAAACAAAATTCTTATTTGAATTTTTAGCTACAGGAAAAAAATATTTTCTGTAATTCACTCCATAAAACTGAATGAATTTTTAAGCAGCAAGTCTCATAACGTACACCGTATCATCATAGGTATATTTTCAGTTAAAAAACCCATTTTCATGCAGATATTTTAGAATCCAAGCGACTTCATCTTATAATCTATAACTTTTTCCCCAATATTAGGGAACTGGTCTAGACATATCACCCTTAAGACTAACAGACTGATCACAATGAAAAACCTATCAATGATAAACTGTAAAAATAATCAGTAATTTCTAACTATGTGCTTTTTCAGATCGTTCATAAATTTTAGTGTAAATAATACACCCGAGGTG
Organism: Calopteryx splendens; assembly: GCA_002093875.1. Taxonomy (NCBI): domain Eukaryota; kingdom Metazoa; phylum Arthropoda; class Insecta; order Odonata; family Calopterygidae; genus Calopteryx; species Calopteryx splendens. The sequence continues at coordinate 594,683 of LYUA01000451.1, read as the reverse complement.
AAAAAATGGAAATCCTCCGGATCGAAATCTAATAATACGGAAATTTTATGGCTCAGGACAAGATCTGCGCAATTTTTTTCGGAGCCGCTGAATATCTACATCTTGCGCACCGCAGTCAAAGATGTAAAAAAAAATAGTGGTGCATACATTCGAATTTTAAAAAATGTTCCAACAGTGGCACGTCATTTTCTATTAGTACCGACGATATTCTAGCAATGAAAAAGCAAGACAAAAATATTCAGGGGTTCAAACCCTTCCTTACTTCGGGCTTACGGGAGGAGGGAAATATCCTATAATCATAATTTTCCACCTTTTGGCCCGCGTGGACCGTTGCAGTGTTTCATCGCGGTTCGTGCACTTGGAAGAACGAAGGGAGAAAGAAACGGTGACATCCAAAATAACTAGATCTCTCGGGAAAGAAACTAAATATCTAAAGTTATGCTCAACATAACGAGGAAAATAAGAGCGAACTTGAGTGAAAGAGTAAGTAGACTTTCATAAATTCACAATATATCGTGTATCGATACATAGTATACTATTAGCAGTTCCCTTTTGGAGTGAAACTAAAGATTCACAACGCGCGAAAAGTACACAAACAAAGGTAAAAAATACGGCTCACCAGAAACACGTTTAGAGCCCTATAACGGTCACGGAAGGAGATGAATATTAAAACTATAATAGTTACCGAGGTTTGTATACTGTAGCATATTATTATTGTCTAAGAGATATGGTACACGCCGACTCTTCACCGACCTAAAAGTGGGTTTCAGAAGCCGATAGTTTCTGGACAACGGATGTGATCATTTCGTAAAGGATTGAAAAATGTGATGAAGCCTCAACTGGAAAATAGGGCGAGTCGAGAGAGAAAAATTAAGGCAAGATAATACTTCAGGACAACAGTTAACGGCGTTACAATCTTATCAGCACCTTATCTCCAAAGAATTTACGGTATGCACATTTTTTAAAAGGGCTACTATAGCACAAAACCAGATGGATTAGATGGATCTTTATGCGTCACTTATCAAATCAAACGTTGATAGCAACTACCGATAAGTATTTTAATAAATTTGTTTTATTAAAAAAATCATAATAAATAACACCTCCGATTCTGAAAAGCTGATTATACGAATTCGGAAGACACCGCTAACGAAAATGCTGTCGTGTTTGAAACCCCATTCATTACACATACAGAGGCTAACCTGAGTAATTAGGAATTGAAGAAATGGAGATTTCCAAGGGCGATTACGAAGAGGCTGGTGCAACCACGCAAATGAAGATCATTCGCTTAACCTTGCGAACGGACTCAAAAGCGGTCCAGAGAGTGGCGAGAGACATGGGAGGGAACATTTGGATCCATATGCCTGAGGCCCAAGATCAAATTTAGCATACAACTCTTAGATACAAATATTTATGAAAGAACATAGTGTTGAGGCACAGTATGCTGACCCATAAATGAGGAAACTAATTAAAAATGATTAGTAAAAAATGGAAATAATAGACATAAGAGTTAAAAAAAGAAGTCGCAATTAACGCAGTTTTAGCCTTATGATCAGGCAACTATAATATAATAATACGTGAGGGAAGTGCATTACTAAGATATAAACTCTGGCAACCCTGAATCATAAATGAATCTCCTAACTTAAATGATACTTCGGAAGGGAAATGTCTCTAGCACAGAACAGCAACTTGGCCATTCCAGTTATAAGTCGTAATCGAGGGTTTAATACATGAAATAGATAAAAGTATCAGAATGAACAAAGGGTTTATTACTGAAGGGTAATAATGACGACTTTATTTAAGGCTAAATTAGGGCCATCAGGCCCTGTCTTACATTTAACCTCTTTACATAACATATATTTACATAATGGTCAACTGCTCATAGTCCCAAGCGACCGAGGACTTACTTCATCAAGCAAAAAATTGTAATAGCTAGCAGTGCGTGCCTCCGGAAGAGGATCACTTTTAATATTCTCCTGACCCAAGCCTAGGAGAACGTAGATAAAAACGTGGACACAAAAAACAACATGGACAACAGCAGTTTAATATAATTACTCCATAATCAACGTAAGCGGGGTCCCACTGCATGGTTCAATAGGTACAAATGTTTACACTATCAAAATCGAAGTCGAATGCTCGCCTTCCAAAGAAAATGATGACACTTAAGACGAAATACATACATTAGTTTTGGTACAATTCATTAGGTACTTCCAGAGATTGACGAATTCCATTTAACGAGATTGCGAAAATCCGCAAATATCGCATGTCGAGACCAGGATGAACACGTGCTGGTCTAGATTTGACGATCACCAACGTGGGACATGCAATGGAGGGTGGAAGAATGAGGCATACGCGAATACACTTCGAGTACAAGGTGAGAAGGAGAACTTCGTGTCGGCTAGCTGGCAAAGAGGAGACACGCTTAGGAGCGGTCCAGCCGGGAGTTACCCTCATTATTACGGCGCTTTATGGAAATTAATATTTAACATCACACACTTACGATGCCCAGTACTTCCCTTTCCGACGCCCACTTCACAGAGAACCCCTAGAGAGCCCCACACCCTCAGGCCGACAACAACGCCTCCCTTAAACGGGAGGAAAGGTTTAAAAGGCGCCGATGGACTAACGTCGGACTCCGCCGACAGTACCTCCCCAGCCCCCCTCTCCACTTTGGTCCATTAAAAAAAGGGTGAGAATGGAACGGCGTGGAGGGAGGAAATTAGACGTAGACGGGGGAAGTGGGGAGGGCACGTTTCCTCCCGTCCTGACCTTTCCTCACTCCCACCCCATCGTCGTTTTCCCCATTAACCCAAACGGTTAAACATTGCCACAATTAACCCCGGAGCCAGCTTTTTACTGCGACCCAAGCCATTTTCGCTCTCGCGCTCGTATCCTCCCACCCACTCTTTTCCTCTAATCTTTCACCCCGAATTGGAAAATACAACAGCACCCCCTTCTCTCCCGGCACACAGGGATATCACCCCTTCGGGTGGGGCAGGGAAGGATGTGAAGACACACCTTTAACGCGCGGAAATGAAATAATATTTAAAGTACACACATGAATATTTAATTGGGATTGTCAGTACGTACAATTACCTCCTCCGTCGTCAGCCTGGTGGGCACGGTTTTCTCGTCCACAGGAAGCGGGTCATCTACATAATATCCTGTAAGCTGCCGCAAGGACGTGTGACAAGGGGTGTAACGACACGAACAGTGAATAAAACGGAAGGAGAAATGTGGTCTGCAAAGAGGAGCATTGGAGTATAGTACTTTCCGACACGCCGGTTCGGGTGCCATATAGAATCTTCAAGCGTCGCGACGCCTTGGGGTGTAGTGAACCCCAGATCGGATCATGGAAGCGATACACGATGTGAGCAACACGGGCACAGGCACATGAATTCTGCCACTTTGTCCCGACAGAATTTGCGGTCTTCTGTTTCTTTAACAGATTCCAAACGTTGGAACCGCAGTCAGTCTGCGGGACACTCCTGCAAATGGAGAACCTTCATTTTATCAACCAGAGTGGCCACAACTCATCAGCTTGAATGGGAGAATCAGCTTATTAGACACTTAACTCTGGCATGCGTGCTCACCTATTAAATCTTCACGTAAAACAATAATTACTAAAGGTACCCATTTTGCATTTTTCTTGGCCCTGTGGATATAGTTCATCTGCTGCTCCTGATTTACACCTTAGTACGGAATCGGGTCAACATCGAACAAAAGGTAATAATGCAGGACACACAAAAACGAAAGGCAATGAAAACAATTAACTTTAAAAGCAGGGGTTCATGAGCTCGTCCGCCTAATTTAAACCGCAGTTCCTTATAGAAATTTTAAAATCAATATAAAATAGATCAGTAAATTTTCTTTCCTCGATCAGACCGAATCCGAAAACAATCCGACTCTCTCGACTCTTTCACACCAGCCGCAATGTTACCACTTTTTCAAATAAAAAAAGTACCACTACGGTTGGTATTTGGACACATAACAATTAAGGAATTTAAAATAATAATTTTAATGCAAACGATACTTAGACGTAATTATAGGGATGGAATGGAAAACTATGACAAACGATTAATCTTACACTGATTGGCAATTCCAATCAATCAATAGACATCAGTTATGGTCAGTATAATAACAATTTATAAACTTTTTTAACAATAATACTCATAAACTGAAATGTGTACCAAAGTCAGTGAGGAAAGTTATTTTTCTAGCATACGTAATTCTCTCTTTAGCCCTCAATCTTTTGGTTGGTTGGATGGAGCTTGACAATCCTCTCTCCCCTGTTCCAGATTCTTCATTTGCTGGTAGGATCTACAAGCAATATCTTTGATTATTTGGCTGTTTAACTGCCTCCTTGGCCGACCTTGGAAACATTCTAGTTCTTCTAATCACCGTATTCCAAATCTCTTTTCTTCTACTACATACAAGAATTGCGCATTTTGGACCTTATATTTCCAGCATATTTTAGCCATTCTTATGTACCACCAACATCCTTCAACACACATTTCAAACCTTTCCGGTTTTCTCTTATCCTCTGTATGTTAGCATAATTAAAGACTCAAAACATTTTTTCATGCTGACGAAAATCTGAAACCCTACGTCACAAAGAAAACCTAGCTGTAAAGAAGAAAAAACTTGGATTTACGCGAAAAAAAAACAATTCCATTTGGAAATAATAAAATTAGGGGCAAAAAATGGAAGAAAAAGGATAAATGGGCGTGTTTTCCCAGAATAAATACAAGCTCCTTTAACTAAAATCGAAAAGGAACATCTTTTTATTTCACAAAATTTAAATCATCTAATTAGGACTTAATCATGAAAAATAGGCAGACCAAGGAAGTTAAATCCTAAGAAATGGGTAGGTGTGTGAAAACACTATGAAAAGGCGGAATTGTGAGCCCAACAAGCAGCAATATATAATACACTTGCCCATTCAACTTAAAGAAAAGAATAATGAAAAATATTAAATGAGAAGGGGTTCAATGGACAGGGGAGCCAGATACCTTAGAGGCTAATTTTTTTCGCATTATCTACCCATCCTCAAGCAAAGAAATCTAAAGGTTTTTTTGGCAGGAGTAGAGGAAATTTCTTTCCGTACAGCATGAATAGAGTAAGGAGTCTGGAGATGAAGGAGAAACGGCAAAGAAAATAATGGAAGAGGTAAAGAATAATAAAAATGAATCGAAAAAAGTTTCCGGTGTGGAGTATGAAAATATCAATTTTGTCAACTTATCAATTAAAAACTTTAAAAAAACAAAAAATATTCTACGGTATGCTTTTGGGACCGGTAATAATTGTTGGTATATTTTTTTTGAAATGACTGAATTTCTTGATTGACTTTCATAATATACATTTATCACAAAGATAGGTAGATACTAATTATCCTTGGACATCCTTGGCTCATGACTCTAACCTAAAGTATCGACTAGCTAGAATGTTCACACTTCACATGCACAGTTTATCAGTGCGCAACATAACAGAACAGAGCAGAACGCGTTTTCTCTAATTTACATTTTTGTTATTAAACATATTATCTCTATCTTTAATTTCTAGAGCATAATAAGAACCAACCGCCAAAATTAATTGTATCGCAAGGGGTGACAGCAGTAATGAAAGCGTTGGGATATGGTCTTCATGGTATTTGCTCAGAAGTGAGGAACAAGATATTATTTTGCTACACAGCACCACTTTCCTGTGCAAGATTAATTTTTTATTTTAATTATGTCACTTGCCACCTTTTGGACCCTGTTTGCTTTCCTCGCCATATACTAACTCCTGACTTAACCACAAACTGTATTATGATAATCTTACTGGTTACTGGATTTTACAAACGTGTAATTTAGAACAGAATCGGTGAGCACCATCTCTGATAGTGATTAGAAATATAGAAATACCACTGTGGCGCTTGGTAGATACCTTGTAGTACTCAAATAACTAATCAGTTGAAGGCCAAATGAAGCACGTGCAATAGGGAACTTGGGACATAAGAAACCGTAAAAATTTTCAATTTAATACATTCCACCAACCCGGCAGCCCTTTTTGTAACCTCCGCGGTAATTGTGAAAGTCGCTGGTTTGAGTTCCACCTCGGGCATGAACCTTGTAGACTAATGAATTTTCTCCCACTGACAGTGGTGCACGGCCTCAACTGTCAGAATATTTTAAAATTCAAGCAACACTAATATGACCTCGGAGTTTAAATCAAATTCAAAGAAACATATCTCTAACCAAGTTCCATGAAACCCTAACTTGAACATATGGTGCCATACCGAGGCATGAATTCAGATTGAGGCGGGAATAAGATTAGTGTAGTAACAATGGCTACTAACGCCAAAGCAAATAGTTAGATTTTCGTGCATGGTAGAACTATTTTAAATAGCAATCCAGTTTTACTTCCTTTACCACAATTACATTTGAAGCTTCCCAGATAGGGATTCTCATCGGATAAGGTTTAGAGCATGCTAGGATTTATTTATCAAGGTCTACGTTTTTAATACATGGGTACGATGAAGTTTGACACCATCAACACAGTATACAATAACACTGCTCAGAGGGATGAGAGAAATTTCAGTGGAAAATTTATTCGTATGGAACTCCAAGCATGAAATTTCTCACACTGAAGAGCACATCAGCGGGAGACTCTACGCTGAAGTTACTTTTTCGGCGATTCCCGCAGTTTCCTTGAATCTGTTCATAGGATTAACTAACCTCTGATAGTGATAACACGGCAATAATATTTCTCATTTTAGGCATACTGCACCTGTAAAATGTGCTAATTACAAATCTCCCGAAACCGGTAGAGCGAGAAACATTTGGAGAGCCAGAATTCATCATCCCCTCTGACGATTCTGAGATTCACCGACAAAGAAGACCCCAAACGCGGCTGAATACATGGGCAAGACCATTAAATGTAGGTTTTTGTGAATAAGGGCGGTGAGGTGCGAAGATCGTTCGGCTAATCGGGAGAAAGAAGATGCATAGGTAAAATGTGACACGAATCCTTCCACTCAATTGGCCGAAAAACTTCTGCAACGAAACGCACGTATATATGAGAACGTATCTTAACAAACGCCGAATGAACCCCTAGGAGGGTGGCCGAGGAGGAAATTTCAATTCCTCGAATCACACAACATACCCAACAGATGAAACGAATGACAACATTAGCATTAAAAAAGAACGCAAACAGATGAAAGGCCCGAAAAAATTTCAGAGAGATATGGAGTAAATACAAGAGGCAAAATAACAAATTTTAAGACCTTTTTCTAGCTTCTACAACTTTCATTAATGTAAACCGACCGATATCTATTGTTATTTAGGGGGTGAGGTAGCCCAGGGGTAGTACGCTCGCCTGTGGATCTAAAGGTCGCGGGTTCAATCCCC
>LYUA01000451.1:561690-573394 GCA_002093875.1 Calopteryx splendens | reverse complement strand
CGCACTTTCGACACATCCATGACTCCATCACCAATTGTCTACTTCAACTGGCGATGAATTTCAATCGGTTTCACACCACGCTAATGCAAACGAATGATTACACGCTGGTCATGTAACGAAAACGTCGCCATTGTAAGTATCGAAAACAGTTCTCATTCTCGCGGCTGCCCCTTTATTTTATTCAAAATGAAAACGTTCGAATTCACACTTTTTGGACTTCCATTACCGCGGCTTATTTTATCGACGTTAATCACATACTGCAATCAAATATGAACGCGAATATTTGTGCTTTCTCTCAGAATAAACATTTATAAACCTTTGACAAAATTTACGTCTATATAACACTTAATGGCTCAAAATCCGGATATTGAAACAATGAGAAAACATAACAACTATATAGGCAAGGGCTTGTTGGGTCGTAGAGTATTGAAGTTAGGTTTTCGTTTTTCGAAGGAAAACACGATAAAATGTCGTCTCTCAGAGCAAAAACTTGACACTGGAATTTGAAATTTTCCATGATTATCCTGGCCTGACTCCGTTTCGTAACAAAAAATTGAGGAAAATCAAGGAAAAATTCAAAATACGAGTATTTTAAAAGCGAAGATTCCCGGATTTTTTAAGGAGGTGGCATATTCAAGGAGTTTTCCCAGTTTTTAGGGTATGTGGTTACCATAATTCTTGAAATTAAACTATTTACATCCAAAAAATACGAGAATTCGAGAATTATACTCTAATTACGAAAGTGTATGAGGATGATGCCTCATTTTCTCGCGGCTGGAAAAAATATGCCATTTCGGAATAATTTCAGTCGACACCATCTACCCAACTTAAAGCATGAACTCACACCTGACAATCAATCACTACCCGCCTCTCGGAAGTGTTTATTAGTTCTTTAAATCCAATGATACAAATCGAGTTTCCATTTTGGTGGGGGTTCCAATCTTCGATTCCGCACACATTTTGAACGGCAAGAATTTTCCCCACTGTTAATTTTAGTTTGATTTTCCGGCGCCGAGATTGCTTCATGGAACCCCAGAGCGAAGAGATATTAAATTAATAACAATAATTTCTTTCCATTTGATCAAATGAAACGGGAAATATTGCCTTCCAATTGTCCTTATTTCCAAGAAAACCCTTAAATAAAAAAGATCGAAACGAAAATTTTGAAAATCACAAACAAGAACTGACGCAACAAACGCCATAAATTAGGTTTTAAAGAATCCTTGTCCCTTTAATATACATTTTGAAGTTCTTTGCCGGAATGGAAATTATGGCTAACTAATTGAAAATTTAAAAATAACTGATTTTGGAAATACACCTCTAAAGTTATGTACCATCTAAAAAATTACGTTAAGCATATCTACTATGAGGTACTTGGTCGGACATAAGCTAGGTTAAATAGTTTACTTGACAGTTCCACATTAAATATTCCAATCCACAAACCAAACTTTACAATAGGTTATCCTCGAATTAGGATATATCCCTCTACTACCATACATCTGCCGGGAATGTGGTAGTAAATTTTAATACAAAACTTGGAATGAGGTTCTACGAGAGCTATTTTACAATAGTATATGTAGGTTTGGCGAGTTGAACTCATTACAGAAACGACGTATTGCATTCTTCGTGCCCGTGTGCCAAAAATAATATGGATTTTCTGGTTAATTTTATATCATATACTCACGAGTTTTTAACGATGGAGGGGTAGTTAAGCCAGCGCATCAACTTATCAGCACAGTAGCAATAAATGCAGACGATATTAAGTTCCGCACGGATCGGAATATTAAAAAAAGCACAGGTGGACAAATTAAAATAGAAATAGAGATTTTATGACAGTGAGAGCAAATCAATGAGTATACTTTTGTAGGAGTTACTGTAGCTCCGTATTCCTGTATTCCCTTCACTTTACAGGCTTTCCATACCTGAAATGGCAGTAATCGAGTTTTAAAGGTGTTCAATTGGCTGAATTTGAAACGAACAAATTATCATCTGCAGAAAATCAATAACATAACAGCGTAACATAACAGCCTGAGGTGGAATTCGAACCCCAAACGTTCGGGATATCTTTCCAGCGCGATACAAACTTTGCGAACCTGGGCCACTTTTTTCGGCATGTTAAAAGTCTTTACTATGAGAATTCCGTATGCATATCCATACTATGCGTGTTTTCCTTTTCCACACGGAAAATTTTGTAAAAATAAAATTTAATTTCAATCATGAATTGGACCATAACAGTTGTTAGATGCCCCCATTGAATGTTTACATTCCATTATACAGATTTCCAGATTCCACGATAACTGTATTTCCAGGTTCAATACATTCAAAGACGATTTCACAATTTCTAGCATGTGGAGACAAAGTGGCAGTACTATGGTATTAATCTTCCAGAAATTTTAAATTCCCTTGCATTTAGATCGATATCCTGACCGATTCACCCAATTTTCCTTCAGGGGCGTCAATACGGTTTATGTGAAAGGACCAAGCCGTAAATATTACTCATCATTACGAATAGCGCATGATTTTGGGGACAAATGGAATATATTTCGTTAATAATATAAATATTTCTTCAAAGAAGAAAATTAATACACATGGATTCAGGAACACGAGAAAATGACATCAGCTGATGGAGGACTGAAACTTTAATAAACATTGTAATAAATTCTATATGGATTTCTGAATGCACTGTAATTCGGATATGTTTTGGATGGCCACGCCACGGGAAAAAGAGCTCGAGTTTCAATATCGGTTTCATGTTCCACGGGATATCGCCAGCCACGCTGGAACCTTGTGGATGCCAATGGAATGCTTCCATTATATCGATCGTGAGGCTATCGATGAAGGGGTCCATTGTCGTATCTTCCACCATGAGGCGCATAACGCCAAATTATCCCTCACTTGAAAATACGCAGAGGAATCTAAAATCCATGGATGAACCAAAGGTATTTTCAGATAAAACGGAAATGTGTTACGTAATGTCTCAATGGGATCGAGGAAAAAAATGTACATCCTAGCAGAACGAGGATGAAATTTTTTTAGTCAATTTTAGCTATAATGTGGCGTGGTTATCTTTGTGGGTAGAGCGATCGTCTACCAACTGAAGGGCCCATTTGAAATTCGGATTACGCTTTTCGAGACCATCAGCTTCACCCAACTGCTTCTCTGTGGTCATTTATTTCCTCTAACATAAATTAAATATCTAATATAGAAGAATATTTAAAAAATTATAAACGACCTATGTACACCGCTCGCTTTAAAAATAATGAAACTCATTTCAGGAATATCCTAATGGGTGGTCCTCGAACTAATGTTGGTGCTCTAAGAAATAGTATTATCAAATTGTAAGAATCCACAAATACACACATTAAATTATCAAACCACTCATACTATAGACCCATTGATAGGGGAACGGAGACTCCAATTTATGTCACTGAAATGCGGTTGGCACAGAGGTTTTCTCAGCCACCTTGATTGACACTATTTCAGAAAATGTAAAAAGCAGGTGAGGTAAGCCCCAATTTAAAATTTATCATTTTGCATGACATTACCATTTTATACAGCTATTTTATATAACCAACAAGCGAAATCAATTTTCTTTTCCAACTGTTAAAAAATACTAAGAAGAAATACCAATTGGTTTCATAATCACTCCAAGAATTTTTCTTTTTCAAAATAAAACCCGAAAAACAATACTATTTCTAGCCATTCACCTTATTACTTCGTCGATACGACCATGGCTTTGTTACTGGGTAGCGAAACCATGATATGTTATCCTGTAACGACTAGTCATAACATAGTAACTAGTCATCATCAATGGCAGTCTAACGATTACTTATATTTTTGACGGTGCCTAACAACTATTCTGAATTACTTAACGTGAGGACTTCCTCTGATTTGCCTTATATTCGTCAAACTGTCTAGCTGCCTTCATGCATTCAAAATGCATTCATTCTTCCCAACTACTCAGCATTCTTCCTTCCACTAGGGCCATAAACATCCCACTACCAGTCAATATCTCTCCCACCAACTTTTTCTACTTTCTTCCAATTTCACCTGGCAACTTCCTCTCCAACCATATTTAAAACTTTCGTCCCTTAACTTCTTCTCTGTCCACTTCTCAATTATTCTTCATACCCAAATCTCATCCCATGAATTTCATTTTAGAGTACAGCACTCTATGATAGATATATGCAATCCTTCTCTAACTACAGCTTGATTTACACACAAACCTAGCTGAATTAATCACCCTGCCTCCCACGTTCATTGTCAGCTCAATCCCTTCCCATGCCATTCTTGATATTTACTCATAAATACATGTTATCAAGTACCAGCGATTACCGACAACCATGTCTTACTCCCCTGCCTATCACTGAAGATCCCGATTTTCCCTCTGCTACCCTTACTTATGACGTCAAAGTCATATGCTCGCGCATGATTCGAAAAAGCAGCCAATCCCTCCATGTCCATCCTATATTCTGCAATAACTTCTACAGATATTTTGCTAGTTTTTTGGAATGCCTTCTCAAAATACACGAGGCACACAAATACATCCTACTGTGTTCCACATTCCCTTCCAATTGCATTCCAATTAGGTCAATGGAAACCGTAGTTACCATAAACCATATATTCAATTTTACACGAGAAAACGCAATGAAGTTCACTCTATTACAAAGCATAAACATTTAGGGGAAGTAGGACATCGATAGGTACATAATACATACATCATAGTCGTTAGGGACTATCCAATAACTGCCTCTATTAGATATATTACCGATGATGACGATAGAGATATTCCTGTCGTACCTAAGTGGTGTTATAATAATGATGTATCATCCCCCCTCATCCAGCCTACAGGAAAATTTCTATATTATGACATATCGCAGGCTGTTCAAACATAAGTATTTCCATTTCGCTCTTGTGACTCCTCGATAAAATGTCTAGAAAAATTCACCTCAAATTATTCTGAACCAGTCAGGATTAGGGACAATGTTCAGGGTTTCTCACCCATATCTGAAATACATACAAAAGAAGATTGTGTGCAACAGAGCATTAGTGTGTTTCGTTGCTAATAAATTCGCGACATAAATGGAAATCCGACACAGGCGCACATAGACCAACCATACACCAACTATCAACCAACAAAAATAACTACACCCTTGGCGAAATTCACCAGAATAGGGCTTTCTCACTCCATAGAGGGCATATGTTAAGGCACACGGAAGTGGGAATAAAAACACCACAGACCAATTTAAGTACTTAAAAAACGAGCATGGTCACCAGCAAGGGAAACCGCCCAATATCTTAAAGAGCACACAATGCACGATTTAACGAGTGATGACGCCAAACTCTTGGAAAACGGAACGCAATGAAAATTCTTAAAACCCCGCCGAACGACGAACTTAGTTCGAATGAGCCGGTCTCCTGAGCTGCAAGCGTCCCCCTCAGGTATTCAACAAGGGTGAGCCGTGAGCTATGCGTGGCACGCAGAAGCCACCATCTCCCCCATGAAAAACGAAAAGGGCTCTGGTAGTGGTCCACGCAGCGGGTAGAAGGAAAAGGAGGAAGGAAACTTTGGGACGAAAATAGAAAAGACGCCTTGTCCTGCGCTTTTCTTGAGGATGGGGGAAAAGGTGGCGGGGAAGAATGGGATGAGGGTAAAGCCATGGTGGGCAAAAAGAAGGCGTGGCACATATAACTTCCTTGAGAAAAACGCGAACAGAGGGCAAGGGAAGGAAGAGAGGGAGGGAAGAGAGGCAAGGGAAGGAAGAAGGATGTGGCGGATGGGAAAAAGACATTCCTTGGGTGGCCCAAATGGGTTCCAGCAGGGACTGGGAGAGTGAGCCGGATTCTAACCAAAGAAATACATCTCCTTTTCCCGGAGAGGAAGCCAAGTTGTTATGATAACATATTGAAACGAAAAAAACGAGAACAAAGATAAAGTTTTGTGGAGCAATTTTCACGTTTCATGTCCTCGGTTTCAAGGTTGCTGACGGGTGCTGAAGGAGTGGCACGCACACGCTGCGCAGTACGGCAAATGCTCAAGGATCGCAATTCTTACTAGATCCCAAAGCTCCCTGCTTAGTTATCACCTACGGCACGTTGCTATTAAGAGGACAATCTAAAAGACACTAATTGAAGCGACACACGTAGTTGATGTCAGCTTAATAATAAGACAGGCAAATAAATATGGATACTGGAAGCAGGCATGTATAGGCATGCAGTTTGGAGATACAAAACTCACTATCATGATAAAGTTTTTTTTTAAACAATTTTTAAAACTAATATATCACGAATAGATCAAAGTATCTTGCTATAATTACTTTTAAAGCCACGTTTTCACTTATTTTAACAGTTTTTCTGGGGATTTGTTTTAGCTCAATTGTGTCAATTCATTCGCGAACACCGTTTTCTGAGACCAAGTTCGGGAGCAATTATAAAGTGTAAAAAACAATTTAAAATGTTATTATTTTATGCTTGGTGATAAGGTCCAGCCTTTTAGCTATAAAAAAAACCGCAACCATTACAAAATTTGAGGCTATTAATAGGTCTACTATTTCCATACGAGATAATAATATATCACCCTTGGCTTTAAAAAGTAAGTATCTAATTCCAATGCAAAAAGAAAATAGTTCAAAATGTCACTAGTAGAGCCTCTAAACTCATGAAATTCCCAGTAAATCATGATTTACTGGGAATACACCATATAGTGAAATATACCGCACATACCAAAAAATTACACATCATTGTAAAGATTAAGTTCATCACAGTGAGTGAAAACCGCAACTGAGAGGCGGAATCTATGAAATAACAATCGGAGTAAAGAGACAAAAGAGTCCCCACTTTATTCAAAGGGTGACAATCGTCAATAGAGCGGTTCTCTACTCCGCGAGTTCTCTGAAACTATAACTGTTTTCCAAGTGCAGAAATAACGGGAAACAATACATGTTGACCCTCTTTTAGAGGCTTTACCTAAGACCGCTGCAACAATGACAAAGCCGAGACCTAAAATCTTCAGTGATGGCTGCGATCATCACCCAATGCCACAATACGATTTAGAGATTAAAATGCAGACCACACCCAAATAATTAGTCATGTATTTACGGTTTACATGCGAAGGGGATTTTAGATGTGACGTTATTACATTTATGCCACCAATTTAACTATTTTCTTTATTGTAATTAGGTTATATCCCCATACTAATCCGAAAACCGCTCTCATTTCCATTTATTATCTGCAAATCTAGATAATTTTATTGTCAGTGCCAGGATTTTCATAACTCTCTCGACCAGGATGCATTTGGAATTTTCGTGCACTTATCGCATTTTGTTTCAGTAAAGCAGTTTAACGTTACCATTTCACGAGAAACTGAACTATAGTTGGTCAAAGATGATCGGCAAGTAAAAGTCACAATAATCCATACTTCAACAATCAAGAGATAAGCCCCTGGGTAAACACGCAGACGACTAAGTAAAGGATCGAACAAACACTGCAGAATGGCAGGCGCAGACAGGAGACTGGAAGCACTACTTTATATTTAACCTAAGCGAAGGAAAGGGAAAACAAGAACGAAACGACTTGCTCAAAGAACGAATGAGACATTCCACATAGTGTATGGACCACAGTGGCTGTTTCGGAGGGGAAGATTTTCCGGAGAAGGGAAGTTTATATCTCCCTATAGCCGACTGCCGAGAGGACGAAAGTAGCGTCAGCCTTCACACTTTCAGCGCAGAACCATAGATCGTGAAGAAGTACACCACAGATATTGGAACAGAAAGATATACACCATTAACAGAACCGGGCCTTGGGCTTTGTTAGGACGAAAAAGGTGTTAACTTTTGCCGTACTTAATATGTAGTTCACCTGACGTAACTGTCGAAACCCGAGTTGTCCCAAAAAAGTTTGTGAAACAAAGCTGTTTTGTCTTTTATGATGAATCGTTTCCAGTAAGTAACGGCCGATACCATCAACTAATTATGAATAAGTTTAACCAAACACGAATAAACATATCCTCACACATACATTTATCCTCACGCATACACATATTGTCGCATTTATTTTAGAAACAAAAGTTAATACAACACCGCGACTTCGACCCAGTAAGTCTCGCAATAATTCACTCCAATCCGCAAATTTCAAGTTACAAAAAGTACCCATTGATGAGAGTAAACATTAACCACATTTTACGAGCAAAATTTTTATAAGACTACACTCATTGAGAGAGCCCACCACCACGGGGTTGAAGAAGAAAACATGTAAAAAAGAAGGGATCTATGAATTAAATTGACACATTTACCAATTACATCATTATCGAATACAAATATGGCAGCACGACTAGCTGTAAAGCACCTTTGCGTGATTCTAATGCTAAATTCTTTACAAGTGAAGCTTCGAAACTGAGAAGAATTACGATGTGTTGTAACTGTTGAGAACATTCATCGGTCGATATAATTCCTTGTTGTCTTAATGAAGTGGCTTGTGTCCTACGACCTTCACTTTTAATTCGCTGAGTCGCTTCAATTTCAAATAACCATGGAGCGATACTGCTCGTAGAGATTAGGCATGAATGATTTTTGCTCTGCACGCGTGTTTAATTATTTTTCATGAATAATCAACGTAAAGGCTTTCTTCCTAATGAGTTAGATATTATAATCACACGCTACGCATCTTATCTTCTGCCTCTGTTATTGCTTTGAGCTCCTAAAGTGCCTTATATATTATATTGAATGTTCATAGTGGAATTTTTGTCCAAAGACAATAAACTTCTATTTTTCCCCACGTCGGCAACTGCCAACAGTTACAGAACGGAAGGGCGAGTGGAGAGTTAAGGTATGAAATATCTTAATCAGAGTATCTGATGGCAATAGATTGTTGAAGACTTTGATAAGGGGGGAATGTTGGGTATTGGTATCAAGAATCTGCCTAAATAGCTGGTATTTTTGCATTACGGTATACAAAGAAACTGCATAAAAGTAAACGTATAACCACTCAGATTTACATACGAATTTCTCTAGATGTCTAAGGACATTGACACATATATTTAAGTTTGTTGGCTATTGGCATTTATAAAAGAAATTCCCCTGAGTTTTAGAGGAGAAAATATATCAATCTAAATTCGATGAAAAGCACTCCTTTGATCCCAAAGCGCAGTTCGCCACGGAAAAGTGAGGGGCATCATGTTTCCACAATATGCCTTCTGAAATGGGATCGGTAAAGGGTCTAATATATCCATTCTGAACGGAAGATTGAGGCAATAAATTAGGGCGACGATATGAAGGTATTGCCTCAATCGGAGCATTTGAAGAGGATTTTTCAAATTGAAGAGAACAAAAAAGAGACGTGGGGAACCTTTTCTCTCTTACGGCAATCATGGAACGAATAAGAGGAGCACAGGAATACTGGATGGTCTGCGAATACCAAAGCTTTGTGTTTGGAGCCTTTGAGTGCCTTTCAAAATATATCCACTTCTTCTCTTGGAATGACTAATTTTAATCCCAAGATCGAATGAGATATTTTAAAGTTTTAATCACAAGATCGAATGAGATACTTAAATGGGAATATATATGTTAGTCTTTGTGGGAAATAAACTTAATATCAGTCAATAGAGACAGTACATACATCTGTGCATTTCTCAAACGGATACATCTAAATGAATATCCTCCAAGTACCTAATGGTGTACTGAATAATTTTTAGGTATTAAGTATTGTTCTTGTGTTAATTGAAAATAAATCTCTTGGATTACACATTTGATTTATCATTAATTTTTCTAGAAATCTTATTAGTCTAATTTAATAAATGTATCCAAATCCTAAAATTGGAGTATTATAAATGAATGCGTATCAGATGTTAACACAACCTATCTAATTTATCAAATAAACATTTTAATCGGCCAATAAATCTTCCCTCCCCTAATGACTCCTAAGTAATTCAGTGGCACTTTTCATTTGATCAGAACAATTTTCAACGAAAAGGGCTGCACTTCTGCTCCGGGAACAAAAGAAGAGGACTTTGCAGTCGACGAGAGAACCGCGACTGCTTCCCACCCTCTCCCCACCGAATTCCATCGATTCCAGATCAAAAGGAAAGAACACTTCCAGTTTTCCTGCCCGTCAACGGCCAGCTGCCTCACTCCCCCAGACACCTACGCCCCCCACACCACATAAACCCTCGCGCCACCCTCGAATTCTGCTCTATTCTTGGAACGAACACAAGGGGTCGAACCACCGACACCTCTCGTGGCCGCCCTCGTGAGAGGGAGGAACGTGTATGTGAGTTCCTTTCGACGGACGACGTGCAAACATATGCCAAAATGGAGAAGCCACACTCTCCGCTTGAGTGGTGTGGGGACAGAAACGACGACACAAACCATTTTCCCGTGCACTAAAGGCTAGAGTAAACAAATCCCGCTTGTTTCGCCGATTTTCGCCCGCCGCCGGTCCCCTTCACCGTCCTCGATTGTTTATTTACTGAGCAGGGCGGTGCGGGGCGGGGCGGGGGCGCTAAACAAAGGCTCATTACGAAAGGGTTCCCATTCCGACGATGTGGTTCACGAGTGCCGCCGTCCCCCTCCAATCCCTCGACATCACCCCATCCCACACCCCTCGCCAAACTTTCCGCGGTTGTCAGATCAAACCAACAATATCCTACCCTCCGCGCACCTGCTGCTCCCCCCCCCTCCTGCCGAATAGAAAAACCCTTTCGCAACCTTCCAAGGGTACTCCTTAAGCCTTTAGTTTAACGACCAATTTGGAACGGTAAAGGGGTTTGGGGAGCATACGGTGCGCTCGCTTGCATACCTGTTTGTGCGCTCCGCAAACGGCGACTTTCTTTTTTTACGGTCGCTGTACAAATGGTAACAGAAGAAATAGTACATTATTAATTTAAGACACTAACTCCTCAGGTGCCTCTTAGTAAAAAAAAGGTGATATTCATGTTTATAGAAAATAATCTCCACTCAAAAACTCAAACGACAATAGTTTCGATAACTTGTGACATTTTCAACCTTGGATGTACCACAAGTTATCTAAACCATGGTCGGTTGGATTTTAATTGAAAAATTTAACATTTAGATTGTGGTTTCATTCGATCAACAGGAATATCTTATTTAAGTTTATTCCGGACCAGGCACACACAGTGGAACTAGGGATTTCGTGAGCTTGAAAAAATTAGCTTTCTTCAAATGGTAGAATTTTTCATTGATGAACGCTAATAGTTTTCTAAATTAAAGAGAAAATTGTCCTCTTTATTTTGAATTCCCGAGCCCAGGGCCGTATCCTTCAACTGCCCACGTTATTTCTGAGCAAAACGTAAAATGACAGCTTAAACTCGCTGCAGTCACGTGCATTCTTCCCGGATTCGTAAATTGAATTATTTCACTACGATTAGACGATCTTCACTGGATTATCGAGAACGATTATTTTTTCCCTAGTAGTAAAATACACCCTTTATAATAAGAGAAACAATACCAATAATTCCCTTGCCACTGCCGCAAAACGCATTTGCATTATTAAAATCTTAGAAAAGGGTCCTAAACACCTAAAGGTATTTTGGTTTAATAATTACTGCTTCAATGTTTATGTACAGGGTGGTGCATAGTGGAGTACCTAGTTTCAAAAAATCACTGTAGGGCACTCAGACAATTTAGAGAAGTGCGGCAGATACTGTTAGGTCGGGGGGACGACGCCATTTTGAGTAGTCATCATGTCGTGG
>LYUA01000451.1:531686-544605 GCA_002093875.1 Calopteryx splendens | reverse complement strand
TTCCAGTGCGGAGAAAAAAATTGGATGCCTTACAACTTGAATGCACCTCGCAGTTAGGCGTCCTAACAATTTTCACTGTGTCTAAAGCAAAGTCTAGCGACCTGTATCTATCTAAATGCCGAAGCCTCGCTTGCGCACCTTCGCGTCTCTAGAGTCTCCTATTCTAAGCTCACCAATAACCCTGTTACACTCGCTTTCTGGTCGTAGCAGTTTTTCTAATTCCTTTATCTTATATTCATATACATAAGTTCCAATGAACTGAGTCCGGAAGAAATAGCAGGTGGTTTTTATCATCCACTACTTATGAGAGTAATTTAAAAAATACCTGAATCCGCTGGGACACATATTTTAGTTTAATAATTTTGAGAAGGGATAAGGATTTATCAACCAATCAAAAGCTATACCCGACGAGAGAAGCTCTCCAAGTCAACAACAGTTGTTTGGTGAAACCAAATTTCGGAGCGACGAGAGATATATTCAGGCACTACATTCGAAACCCAAGATTATCCCAATAAATCACTTATTCCAGGTAAGCCGTGGAATCGAAAGGACAGAACGAAACCACTTCGGGAATGAGGAGCATCCCGGTGAAGCGTCTATAGCCAAACGAACAGCTTTCCCAACAGAAGGTAACGGTTAATCGTGTATTGACAGTCCGAGAATGAAAACGATGAAGAAGGTTGTAATAAATAGTTCCGATAGCGGAGTGGCCTCGTACTTCCAGATGGCAAGGAAGGAATTCATGCATCTCTCAGCCGCACGAGAGGCCTCTCGGCTGGCGCGCGCGAGAGGGGCGGAGATAACAGAAAGATCCATGATTGATGTCTGGAGGTCGTGAGAGGTGGGGCGGGTGATGGGGTCAGCGTCGCTGGAAGGATGGGAGGATGCCGGGCGCGTGGGGGTGGGGATGCATCCTCCGCCGGAGGCGAGGACATGGGGGCAAAACGAGGGTGAGAATGGACGCGGGGGAAAGCGAGGGGAGGAAACGATCGCACGGAAAGTGAAATTGCAGCTAAGAACGCCATACGCACCCAATGTGGAAAAATTATCAGCCGCGCGCGTGGTGATTCACGAGCCTTATCCGAGGTCACCGATATTCTTCCACAGAGATTATGCAATCAGTATCCCATTTACCACATAACTATCCTTCACATAAGCTCAATGAAAAAAAACGGTAGAAATAATCGAGACACTAAAAAAATAACTTGAGAAGAACAATGATTTTGTGCTAATTTTAAGTTAATTATTGACAACAATATTTCGTAAAAAAATACGACATTTTTTTACGTGTAGCCATTAAATCTTCTAAGGAAAAAAATAGTAAATATAAATTACAGCGTATTCTCGATAATTGTTGTTCATCAAAATGATAAATAAGAAATTATGTAAAGTTTGACAGAAGAGGGAGTTTTCCTCCCTCTTCCGTCAAACTTCATATCATTCTTCATAATAAGTGCATTAGACATTCACAATTCATAATAAGTAGTTAAGAGATCAACGACATTATGCAATTGTTTTTCAGGGTTCGCCACGTTTTTCGACGCCAAGCCCCACTTGCGTTACTCTAACCTTGACTTGTCTGGTCGGCAAAAATGATGAAACAGAGCGCTACGTTTCATCAACCAGTATACTTTTCTCAGGTGACTTAACTCTTACATGATAAATTAGCTCTTGTTAGCAATAATGATAAATTTCTCAGTGGATTACAAGGAAATAAAACGTTGTATCGTTAACATCTCAAATGCTTCAATACTTAAAATTTCGGAATTTGGTAAAATATAAAAAAATAACTGGCATTCAATAGAAAATAGGAGTTGTGGAAACTCTTGAATATCATATTGCCATAGATCGTCGCCTGAATTTACCGTCAGATTGAGCTACTCAAAATTGGATTAATATGTGACGAAGGACATCTGGTAACACCTCTGTTGGCGATTAGTCATACGTGTCGAGTGTCAACCGTCACGACCGGTGATCCAATGGTCACTGCGGCTGCAATAGACAATAAATAGACCCGCCTCTACTGAAACCGCACGTAGCGGCTGTCTGGCAATGCATTACTCCAATACGAACTTGGGACTAACCCTCGAAGATCAGTTCTGTGGGGATAAATACTCTTGGTTCTCACTTGACACGACGCAGCACTGTAGACTAGAAACAAGACAATTCGCCAAGACCCCAGTCACATCACAATTACACACTGATTAAGAGTTTCCCTACATATTTAAAGACAAACTTGTACTATGATCTACGATAAAAGAAGAGAGAGGAGGTGGTTACAAAACACGTCTATTCGGTCCAATCCTGTTTTTAGAGTAATATTAAAGATGAGGGTTAAAAAATGGCACAACTAAAAAATCAGCCAATGTTTCTCATTGATAAAGCATGATTAAATTAGCAATCGATAATTGAGATCGCTAAAACTTCACACTTAAGAGGAGAGAAAAAATGAAGTTAAATAACATGATAATTTAAAAATGAAGACAGCGAGAGACCTCAAGGACGATATGCGGTGTAGGTAAGAGGAGTCGGTGGGGATAAGACCGCCAGCCAGCAGTCTATATGAACTTGTCGCCATCGTAGCAGCGATAAACTCCAGCCAATCATAAAAATTATCCAACAAAATCTAAAATAAATAGCAGAGGATAATCATACAAAGGAAAATATAAAAAGCATTGTACGTTATATTAGTCCATAATTTTTCACTTTGATCCTAAACCGTCTCCGAAGCACACTTTCCGCCTCCGATTTATTTGTCCATGTCCGATTTATATTTATATGGCTTCTGAAGAACAAGGCGGTACAATCATAAATCCTCTAGGTAATCTCCTCGAGAATAAGAACTAGGGCTGTCATTTCATGGTATTTAACCAAATATCTACATGAGGAAGGTAGAATATAGAAAACATTTTAGCCCACTTAACTAATCCGTTAATGCAACTTCATTTACTTTCTACATTTTTGTCGAGGAAAGAGTAATACGGGATAAAGGTATGAGCAACTTGTAGTATGGCGGGGCGACTAGGTAGTACTTCTCATAGCTAATCGGCTGAATACAATAATCATACGAATCTCGCATTCGGCAATTACACTCCCACAAAACTCCCCACCTGGGAAGACAGGCCGTCAACAAATATATTCTTACCTTTTTGATGATTACGTTTACCGCATGCCAATGTTCTTACGTCGTCGTTGGCACTAGTTTCATACTTTTATTTGAGGGACCTTCCTTTCCCTGTTTTCCTTTCTTACCTACCGAACTAATCAACCGTGCTTCAAGGTTTGTCCAACCCACCCCGTACATACTTTTTCACTTTTCTCTCCGACGGTCTCCTCATGTATTCTTCTGTACATCACCTAGCTTAAAATGATAGCAGCCCATTTGCTTTACCGATAAAGAAGAAAAATCAACTCGTTAGGGCATCAACTAAATTAGGAAACGCTTCTTAAAGGCATTAAAAATTAAAAATGGTCAACTTCTCCACGGGTGAGGGATAAGTAGACTCCCTGGACGGCAGGTGGAAGCAAAAGGGAAAATTTTACCGGAAGAAATAGATGTGGTGACAGGAGAAAAACATGATCAAACAGACGGAGTGATGGCTAATGAAGTATTTCTACGAATTTCGGGAAAAAATATGCTAGCAAAACATTAGAAGGAAAAAGGGCAAGAACGGGAACGGGAAAAAAGGGAACGTTAAGGGCAAGAAGACACGATGACTTGTTGAAGACTTGTGTAATAAAAGTGAACGGAAAGAATTACAAGGGAAGACCCAAATGGGGATACATAAAGCAAAGACAGAAATGAAACTGAGTAAATATGAAGGCACGAAGATGTTGGTCGCTAGGAGAATTGGGTGGAGAGCGGCGTCAAACCAATTCCAGGATTAATGGTCACTCGTGATGATGATGAAGTTTCAGCACCCGCTTCCAGCACCACTCCTATTTCAGTACCATAATTGCATACTGCTATTAAAAGATGAGATTGCCACGGAAATTAATCCTCAAATGCCAAAATTATGTTTCCCAGACAAGCTTCAGAGTATTTAACAGCAGGCCTCAGGATATCCTTTCGAAATGCATTTAATATCTAATCAACGTTCCCTTCCTTTATTGCTATCATGGCATCTGGTGCGGAAAATTAAGCATCATGATTGCTTACAAGTATCTTGTGGATTACAAATAAAAACACATACCACTGCAGTAGCCGATTACAACATGATTTTGATGTTACATGTTAGTGCCTCAAGCTGCATGTGCACCACAGTTTCCAACTCTACATGCGTCCCTTGCAATAAACTCGTTTGTGGCTTTTCGGATGCAGGGGTGTGTAATTGACATTTTAATACATATTTAATGCATGCATCTAACTTGAACACCTATTTCTTGCCTATCATGAAAGCATAGCCACAGCGTTAAAGATATCCTGCAAAGTGTTTTCATACAAATAGATGTATTTCTGGTGAGAAAGGGAAGTAAATATTACGGAGAGGATTAAGGAAGGTGTATGACTAGGACACACAACACACTCATCCAAAATATTTAAAAGACATTTCAAGTCATTAATGCATTAACGTTCCCCTTCCTCCTTCCCTCCCTCCATTGATTCTCAATTTCAACTCATTATCACATGCTCCCCTATGGTGGTTTTTCGGGCAAGAAGCAGATATTTATGTATAAAACTACATAATTCTCCCGAGTATAGTGTTTCTCTGTATGCCACTTGAAATTAGTCGCTGATCAAACTTTTTCCACATTATAAGGACTCGCACATTAGTAGTAGACACTACGACTAATCGACATATTCTTACCCACTCACTAACAACGAAAGGTTCAGTCCCGTTCCCAGCTTTTTTTTATAAGCTCAGCCACAAAAACTGACGTCAAACAATGTTCCAGAGTAATTACTCTAAAATAAAAAATTGCTTAGCACCATTTCATGAATTACAATCAATAGCTTCGATTGAATGCGTGACAGAGTTGCGAGGAATCACAAAGAAAATGCCTAATGCCAAAATGAGATTTTCCACACCAAAAGCGAATGCATTTCCAGTTTATCTCGGCAACTACGACACTAAATCCATCGCTCACTAAATGAGCATATATGGGAAGTAAATAGGCACTCCAAAATGCAGGCCTGGGAAGTTGTTGAAGTAAGAATAACTGTATTTTGAGACCATTAATCAAATTGGATATTTGACGGGCTTGTTTCCGCTCCAAGTATAAAAACCGCTCTCTCCTGCATAACCTTCAAGCACTAAGAAGAAGAGGCTGTCATTTAGAGCACAATTACGACGAGAAGAAAGGGAAGAGAGACACAAATGCGCATCCACAAATGAGCCCGTACATGCTATAAAAGGATTCTCGTCGAAGTCTACAGACTTCCTTAATACGACACACTTCCTCTCCGCTGCCCTCGAGGAAAAAAGTAACATCTCCAGAGAGTCAGCGCGATAAAATAGGAATGGAAGTCCTAACGTGTCGACACGATTACGATCTTGTCATAATTTAACATTACGATGGCTCCTATGTGGTAAATTACCAAAAATGATCACCTGTGGACAAATAATAAAAGGAATGTCAGGGCGTGAATGGATAATGCCCTAAATTGCCCCTTACAAGCTTAGAGGCATTCCAATAACTTGACAAGAAATAATACGGTTGAGAAATTAGGGGTGTTGGTAACAACATCGTATTTTGCAATATTATAACAAAATAAAGCCAACTTCAAAAAATCAAACTGTATATGTTAAGAAAAAATAAAAACCAGAGTAGTAAATAAAATAGACCACACTAACACAGGCGCAATTAAAGGAAGATAAGTTACCTGAATTAAGCATGAAACATAGACGGCAGCAACAACGTATTTAATGCAAATTATAAAACAAAGCAAACCACCGATTAGGGGTAAGACATCTTTCCCAGTTTACTCCTATATTCTTTAGAAATTTTCGATATAACTATGCCCTAAGGTAATGAAACTGCTAAAGCCAAACACTTTTTGCACCTTATTGACTCTACACCCAAGATAACAAACTGAAAACGAGAGGAGAGAGGGGGAGATTTAAGGAGCGAGGGTGAGAGAGAGCGAGGAAAGTAAAAATTTAAACTGACGGCATACGAAGAAGAAGTATCATGGATAAGCGGTAGGCGAGTAATGAACTGCGAAGCTAGTGTCGCAGTTTACTTTCAGCTCCAAGGTCTAAGGCCCATTTAAGCCCACGCACCATGCCAATCCTTTCTCATCATCCCAGCATTATACAGCATACATTGGCTCTGCAAGCTCCAAATGCATGAAAAATAAATCACAAAAAAGGACTGCCTACCCGAGATATTTTCATGTATGGTCGGCAGAAGCAATTCTAAAATAACGAGCTGAGCGGCTCGGGGAGGATATGTGAGGGGGTAGTGGCGGGGGAGGGGGGACAGGAAAATATCGAAGGCATGAGGATGGGGAGGAAGAGGGGGAGGAAAGGGAGATAAGTTCACACCATCGACGCAGGTCTACATTCCCCTTCCCCGGGTCGCCTTTTCACAAGCCACATCGACACTTCATTACAACCCTTCCCGCACGTGCACCACCTGCGCGGAGTCAGGGAACGCAAAGAAGAGTTTTCGATCGCCTATCAATTAGCGCTCATTTACTCCATTTCCCTTCGATCGGATACGCCGCGTGCACACAAAGGAGTGTGAAGCCGAGGCGTCAACCAAGATGGGAAATGGGTCGAGCTGAAAGTTTCAAGTCACCCTTTACCTAAGAGGAAGTAATATGGACGGTCGGGAAAGTATCTTTCTTACCGAGTAGTTGAAAGTGAGAATTTATGCATCAGATCTTGTCTCAGGGCTGGTAGGTTCCTTTGAAATTGAGACGTTAGGTTGCCTACATACTCCATCTTTTTCTGATCCTGCTCCCCAATGCAACGATTTCCCGAAATTTGTCTAAGCCCCTTAAGATTAGGTCCACCCACTATATTTTTACCTTCTATAAATTTTTGAATCGGAATCAAAAATGTCAATTACACGAGTAGAGTTCTACATTAAGGGTTCCTTGGGGCTTGTGATGATGAATTTTCAGATATTTCCTCCATTTCGTTCCACGTTCTGAGTCCCAACTATTCTGCAGGCTTCTTCAGGTCTGAAGCAACCCGAAGAAGCTTGCGGGATAACCGGTGAAACTGTTGTTCACAGCTTGCAAAAAATGCTGCGGAAACAGGATAATTCACTGTCAGTTGTACAGCTGACTATCGATGTTTACACGTGCTGAAGTAACAAAATAACCTATTTAATTTCTTTTTGTGACATTATTCTTTAAAATTCGGACCCTTTCCAATTGATGTTCCTCCAATCATTCCCACCCCTCCATAATACCACCCCTCGTTCTAATTTTAAGGACCCTCAGCCTTTAGAGTGTAACGTGATAGATGGAAGACTGCGACAAACGGAGGAACAAATCCTAGCCGTCACAATAACTGCTACAGTGAATGGGAACGTTTGTTTTTCGGGTCCAACAATCAAACAACAATATAAAATTCTACCAGATTATTTACACGCTGATTAAAATTATAATAACAGATCAGAGAACATGTTTCACAAGACTGAATCGGTTCTCTGTTCTGGAACACCTATGCACCCTTATGGGATGCCTAACATTCACGGCAGAGAGCCGGCCATGCTAAGCGGACCGAGAAGCACCGCTATACTCTGTTTTTGGCTAGCGTTTTCGTCCTAATCGAAAAGCGAAGGATCAAACAAATCTTAGGGCACAATGCGACCGACAGAAATAGTAGTGCATGCGACCGAGAATAGTAGTTTGTGCATCTTCATTAAAACCATAAATGTTAAAATTGTCCTTTGCAAATTGCCATTCACCCTTCGGACATAACTACTATATTGGCTGAATAATCAACCCGGATATAATAAGAGTGACTTTTGCAATGATGGATCCAAATATATACCTTGTTTGACTTTTTCTTTTGAAAACTCATCTTTAGAAATATATTACTACCTAACTTTTATTATATCCTTACCTTTACATGTGTCCAATAGCAAGCTTCAATAAAATATCCAAGCAGGAAAACACCTGGGGTAAAATCAACACGAGCATTCGTAGGGTTCAAGCTAAAACACTATTCAGACAATGAAGCTAAAGTTACATAAGTGGAATTCAGCGTTGAAATTATTTTGCTATTTTTAATTATTTCATGATAATAAGCGGACAAATCGTACATAAATGATCGTGGAAGAGTCGCCATTATTTCATGGGTAAACGATAGAAAGTGATTATCAGAAGCGGATGCATGAAGCCTGGGGGTTTTTGACACAAGCTCTAAACAAGTAACGAATACACTGGTTGAACACTTCCCCCTCCTGGATCATCAAACCTCTGAGCAGGAATTCCGAACGTGCTACTCGACACCACTAATAACTTTGAAAAGCGAATGCGAGTATGTCGGTCATAAGTCCCTCCACATCCATCCTCGCGTCTCCATCTTTCTAACAACAACTACAATTCGAGGCCGAAAAATTAACTACGTACTGTAGTAATGAAACAAGTTCCAAGCTAGATAGCCATAGCTTCTCCATTCTCCCCTCTGTTTCGCGGCATTTACAAGCTCCCGATCAGACCTAATGAAGTTAATGCTGGAGGGATGCCCACTAGATTTTAATTGTAAATGTCAACTCCGAAAAACAAAAATACCCACGCCTTGGACATTTTAACATTACGAATGTAAAAATATGTAAAAAGTGCACAATGGAGACTCATAATTACAATAAAAATTAGGCTCAAGTATTCTTCAAAATATTACTATTCGTTATTACCCGTGGCACAGCTTACTACATTTTAAAGTTATTCCATCACAATAATAACGCTTACTTACGTAATAAAGGGACATTCTCCTTATCTAGACTTCATTTCATGAGATTGATTTCAACTAAAGCTGGTACATGGAACCATCCTTGCCACACAAGAAACTAACAGGGAAAGCAACCGAAAGTGCTCTTAGAAAGACCAGAACATGAATGACAAAATCACTTGTCTTAAGCAAGGACATGGAAGTGTTGCGAACATTTAGACTAGCACTGATTATATCACCACTAACTCGTGTTACATTGAAGCATCAGTATGTAGTGCGTAGGTGGTAAAAAAAACGTAGAAATGACATTAAGCAATTCATTTATAATAAGAATTATGCTGCTCTCCCTCGGAAAAGGGTGATGACAAATTTTTAAACTGGCGTGTCAATCCTTCCTTCATTTATTTTGCTTCCGTCTTTAACGCACATCGAAATTCTATAAAACGACTGAATGTGAACACCGCTCCCTTTTTAAATATGCGCCATATTGGATTCAAAGCGCAATTTTGATGGGATCCCCATTTCCCAAACGAATTCTCAAGGTCCGAAAGTAAATGCATGGGAAGTGGCAACCTTGTATCATTATTTACAGGTTTTTGTCCGTTGTCAATCAACTGTCAACCGTGTTTCTCATCACTAATGTACTAATGTCACACTCTTTCCTCCCGGGTCCAGGCGCGCATCTCCCGCTCCCTTCCCCTCAGCAGCCATCCCACCCATTTCCGCCCCTCGCACGCGCGGACGTCCAGCATTTAGGGGGGAAGAAGCCGCCTCTCGCACAAACTCCAACACCGACCCCGCTTCATCCCCTCCCTCACTAAATGCGCTAGAGCTCTCTTCCGGACTGTTCGCATATCCAACTCCCGCCACCCCTCCTCCCGTAAACCATTGTCATTCGCCATGTTTTTTTCGCTCCCACAAAAAAAGAGGTTTCAACCTTTCCATCAACGCCCTCGCACGGATGCTCCCAACCTTCCCTCACACTTAAAAAGAAAAAAAATAAAATGAAAACATGAAAGGTCACTTCAATACCCATTTGCTGGCGTAATCTGCATCTCGCGCCACCACCGCTCCGAGGAAAATCTCCGCCCGCAAGCGGATTTCGCCCATGAATACTTTAATCTCTCAACGAGCACAATGGATTCCATAAGATGTTTCCCGATGTTTGGCACAAAGTGGTGACCTAACCATAGGAAATCCAGCGGCAGGGATCGGGCAGGGTTTTCCAAATATTCGTTCCATAAGTCGTTCATCCGAAACTCGATATTCTATCACCGTATACGAAAACTCGTTTCAATAATTCACAGAGAAGCAGTTGGAGTGTCTGAAAAAAAAAACAAATAAAATCGAAGCCCAGTGACGCTAAGGAAAATGCCAACTGAACACAAATTGGAAAAAATACTATGAAGTATAGTCGAGGGATCTGTGCATATTTAAGGGAGCACTAATATCCTAAGTCGAATGGACAAGAGAGATTGGATTGGAGTCTCGCTTACTGGATTCCTACGCCGAGAGTCCAGGAGAAGACGGATGTTCAGCGGAAGTCCGATCCCTACTTGGGATGCCGAGTGGCTAGAACTTAAAGGGCAGAATTTCGTCCTTCGGACAGGGCGCTGAACTGTACACCTCTCGGTGCCTTATTCACCAATCATATGCTCCCTCAACTCCCTTATACGCAATGGTGTGAACGACTTTTACATCCGATCGTCTACCGCACAAAACACTGATACTAATACTAACAAGGAGGGCCTAAAATTTAATAAAATGACATCCTCGTAGTAGTAGTCCTTACTATGGGAGGCGACTGACAGCTGAAGTAATTTGTGCCATCAGGGATAGGTGGGTAATATGGTAGATGTAGGTTTCCTGGTAATGGAAGAGGGGGTGGAGAGAAACCCGGCGTCAGCATTAGCAGACTTAACGAAAGGCGCCATACGACGGACTGAGTAGAAGTTAAAGCACTTAAAACTGCTTTCCATTGTTGTAATTTTTGTCATTTTTGTAAGGTAGAATAAATGTTACTTACTTACATAGCCCGCAAGTAGGGATTGGGTTACCACAGGAAAAAACCCCATGATTTTGCTCAGCCGAAGCGCACTCTAATAATCTTATATCGATACCAATTCCATTACTTTTTTAAAATTTAAACTCAATAAATCATTATGGCGGTGTGGTGGCCCTTTGAATCGTGTTCTGGGATACTCCATGGAAAAGCCATAAGGTTAAGTCCTAAATAGTAGCGGGAAAATATGTGTGACTCCTTAACTTTTACGAGAGGGAGAGTTACTTTGAGAGTACTTTGAAAGTTACGTAGCACAATTTTAATGAGGCAAATCATCTTTAAGGGAGGCACTTATATTTCTCTAAATAATACGTGCCATGTAGTCCGCAACTGGAATTATAGACATTATTTTGTCGCGAGACCATTATGAGGAAAAAAGGAATTGTTAATGAAAAAGTGTGTACTCGTCCATTGCAATCGTCGCTGATATCCAATCACAAGCTCCCTTAATAAAAAAAATTTACATTTTAAATGAAATCTCACATATTTTGCCGTGGTTAAACAATAGCCCCGACGCATATGAGATCTTAATTTTCTCAGATATGAGACGTGGATATGAAATTATAACTGACGAGAAGCATAACTTACTAGCCTCTAGTCCTTCACTCACAAAAACGTACAGCTAATCCGCTTCAAAACAACTACTTATGGGCTCCTTTTTTATTTTAAGAAAGTCACACTACCATGTTTTCGTAACTTGCGAAAAAATATTTACCATCCCAGCTAACGAAGACATCATTACAGGAAAAGCTCTGTTGAAAGTTGGAACCGCTATTGTTCACTTTTTGATAGACACAAGGCAAACAATTGGACGAATAATATTTTTTATCTTCACATCACACCCACCCCATATGCATACGCATTCGTGCATCTGGGTTCTTCCCGAAATAGCCGATTTCAAACGTGGGCTTAAATAGCTGCTCTGGAATCGCCGCTGATGTTTATTCGTCCCCCAAGTGCTCGAACATCACTGTGGTGCCTGACATCTTTGAGATACACAGGAAGTGATAATTGAGATGACCTGAAGCATCTCAGGATAACAAAGACTGCGAGGGATGAAAGGCAAAGACGGAATCTACTGAACTAACTCCCCTCTTTCACTAACAAGGTTCTATGGGGGGGACACTTAGACCGATTCATCTGAACTCATGCGGGTCCCACACAGCCCAGCGACAAGAGCCTCAATTTCCACAAGCTTTGAATGCTTCATCGACATGAACAGTGATTAGGGCTAAACGACACAAAACGAAGGTAGAACGAGGGTTTAACTCCCTAAAAATCTCTCATCTCTAAATGAATGCACGACCAATTGACGATTGCACGATTATTTTAAACAGCCACATCCGCCCGTAGAAACTAAATTTACCTAAATTCTATCGTGTATTTCCACGACTATGTGTAAGTTCACAAAATGAATACGCAGACTGCACTAAAGCCGAAGAAATAGGAAAATAACAAGAATGTACTTTCATAGCTAAAACCATTCTTTCCTCCTCACTTAAACGTGAATTGTTACTGCATAATGAGGCCGAAAGTAGGTTAATCAGTTTCTTGCGTCAAATCAGATTTTGTTCATTAAGATAAAAACTATAAAATAGTAATGCACAATCTACTAATTGCACCCGCTTTCACTATGCCTTGCATCATCAGGTGCATTGAGACAAAAAAATATATCCTCGCTAAGCCTTGTATTAAATTATTTAAAATAAAAGGTGAACATAATTAAAAGATTATCAACAGAAAACTCAAATAACTGATAATAAAATAACACTTAGATTATAAAATCACAGTAAACAACCCGATGGTCGGTTTGGTGAGGGTAGATCTCAGCCAATACTAACAATAAGCCCAACGGCGTGTGAAATTCACACATCAGAGTAGGCACACCAGTTTCTTTCCCTGTACCGCCTGTGATTACCAGGATGACCTGGTACCCAAAAAATACAGAGCTTGAGTGAAGCTGAGGGTGCCCAGAGGCGTCACCCGGAACCGAACCCGCCTCCCT
>LYUA01000451.1:509796-527757 GCA_002093875.1 Calopteryx splendens | reverse complement strand
GCGGCGGGAAGGAGAAACGGTGGTTTGGTGAAGGGAGTTCGGAACATTTACACTCGGGTCTCACTCAAGAGATCCGAGAAAGACGGAATGAACAGAAACGAGAGAGAAGGAAATGGCCGGGTGGTGTCGTGGGATTACTCACTCGCCTCCAGACCCAAAAATCATGGGTTCAAGCCCCGGACACGATTACTGTGTAAACTGGGGGTTCTGTTCCCAGAAAAACATGATGGCAAACTGAGAGAGGTTCATCGAAATTTTAGAAGCACACAGGCGTCCGGTATTCCAATAACACAAAGTTGTGCCTAATGCGAAATAATCAGACGCTCACGACCTTGTGTTGATATTTACTTAACATTTCTCAGATTATACGTAGAATTTCGCATGATTCCAAGTAAATGCGTATTTATGATTTTCGTCCACATAGATTTATGTAGATTATTTCAATGCATTAATAATACATTTTATAGAATAACTAATGTTCTCTTAAATCTCGCCAACGCTGCTTATGATACTATTGTAACACTCATCAGAATGCTTGACTTTCTGAAAATATTTCAAAAAAGTTAAAAATTGTGATGTGAATTCTAAGAAAAGATAACGGATAGGTACTATTATTACTTAACATGAAGAATTAAAGGAGTTCATGTAATCTAAAAATCGTCTTGTCTTGGATGTATCTTATGGAAAATATGTTAAAAGATTCCCTACGGAGTCCTCGACTATAACTAATTAAAATTAAGGCAATTCTAAAATGATTTATAGATCAATTCAGAGCTGAAACTATCTTTTTTTTTAATGGAACCGAAGTATCTCTGTTTCAACTACATGTGAAGTTTCAAAAAAACTGCAGGATCATACATGCTTAGTAAGTTTTACTAAGTCAAACAATGAATTTGCATGCCTTGTGCTTTAACTGACTTTGAGCAATAAGCCCTTACATCAAATATATATTTTTATTAATTACAATCTACCGGTAAGGAAGCTTTCTGATGAACACACCTCTACAGTAACCCTTACTTAATTTCTACACACTTTCGGCCTCCCTACATTCCATCCAACAAGCCTAATCTTTACCTCCCTCTCCCTCGTTTACCCAAAATTCTACCCTCTTATCACACTCTTCAAAAATCAAATATATGTTATCTGAACCTTTACCAATAAATTAAGGTTCGATGAATACGTAAAAATTTGTTTATTTTAAATTAAAGAAAAAAATTAGCTTCTCATGGTTACAAGGCGGAACTAGGACTCCTGGGCATCGGTCCATCCGATAGCACCATTACAAGTTGCTTTGCTTAGTTCTCTTAATTTTCTCCTTACGCGGATCACCCTGTTGCTTTCCCATTGAACGCATGAAACGAGAGAAACCACGTGCTCTTAGAATGGCGAAGGGAAATGGATGGGAGATGAAATGGAGAGACATGAAGATCTTGTCTTTACAGAACAAAAGAGAAGGGTGAGTGGTAAGGAAATGAACACTTCCGTAAGTAGAGGCTCTCTGTCTCCCTATTTCCTCACTACGGCACCCCACCCCATTTCGCAGGGGGCAAGAGGGGAGAGGGAGGGAGAACGAGCAATACGACAAAGAACAGAAATATTTTGGGAAATGACGTAGAATCAACCCTCTAAACTCGTGTTGCTAAGTTACACGTAACTTATAACCATTGGTGGTTCAACTAATGTTAGGAATAATAACGCATGCTTATCTTACCCCTGAAAAGGAACTATTCGTTACTGGTTCGGTTACAGCTTTACATTCAAGATGAGACCGTTTTCACTCAAAAGAGATCGGTTCTCTGGTAAAAATACAGGGATGCAACTGCTAATAAAATAGACAAACATGCCCACCAAAATCTAATGCAATAGGACGGATAAGTCTGCAGTGATTTACTTTGGGCACTTGGCTAGTCAAATTCTCCGTGATGGTGAACAGAAGAGGACGATCAAAATCATCGTCTCCTCAGCGTATAGGTTTGCAGTCCAGAGTCGACAACACTTAGGGTGGCTTAGCAGGTGAGGTGAGGAATAAAGGATGAGTTCACCTTTAAATAATGTAAGCCGTACGAAGTCAGAAAACCACATTTTCACGGTATTTAGTGGGTCAGCTCTATCGAGTTCCGCCTCCTGTTCCTACAAAAACATCTGCTACCCATAAAGATCACATGGTCTGAGATAAGCTGGAGGAATCCAGAGATATAACTCGATTTGAACTCCGGAAAATATAGTCAGAAGCAGATTGGTACCCAATGGGCTGCTATAATACTGACTTTTTTTCAATAAAGCTAAATTTTTTATAGTTGATGGTATCGGCCGTTACTTGGTAGAAACGATTCATCATTGAAAGACAAAACTTTATTTTTCCACAACCTTTATTTAGCACTAACTACTAGGTGCTAAATAAAGTTTGTCTTTCAATGACTCAACTTTTTACTTGAATTAGATTTTTATCATATAATAATAAGAATAAAATGTAAATAAATGCGCAGATCAAATGTTTTTGATTAATACAAACCACCATACAGCGTTACTTAATTCAAACTGGGGTAAGACGAAAGGAAAAGAAGTTCCATAAAATTACTCGATTGGAGGGATCTTATTTTCAATAAAAACCAATCAAACAGATTTTTTTAACTCAAGACATGGAATATAAGGATATACAAGAAGATAATAATCTACAGGACGTTTTACTCGAGGGGTAGTGCA
Source organism: Calopteryx splendens (assembly GCA_002093875.1). Lineage (NCBI taxonomy): Eukaryota > Metazoa > Arthropoda > Insecta > Odonata > Calopterygidae > Calopteryx > Calopteryx splendens. The sequence goes on along the minus strand of LYUA01000451.1, from coordinate 525,054 downwards.
TTGCAAAATTCATATTTCCGTCAAGATTGAAAATTACTCTAATCAGGAATAAATGAAAAGATTCTCGAGATAAGAAGTACATTGGGAAGGCACGACTGAGGCCAAAACCTATTACTCATAGCACTAACAAGTGAAACATGAACAATACGACTTCAATTCAATGTGTCACTTCTACAATTTTTCGCCGTCGTTACAAATTGACGAATTCGGGTTGACATAATAATTCCAAGATTTTCGCAATCTAGTAGTTCTCTCACAATCAACGCTTTCTACGAATTGGTACAGCTGCTTATTTTTCAATGAACTTTGCCACGCCTTTACTTGAACGTAACTGTCTTCGCTGCTCGTTTGTCGGACGATTAACGTTTTCCTTGATCAGACGTCAAAGTTATTTTTTCCCTCTCAGCCAGTACCCTGACTGTGAAAACGATATTAAAGAAACTGAATCATTTTTTTGCGTCTTATGCAGGTGAATAATTTTTCAAAGACATGTCTACCTACATCTAATGATGGTAATAAGTTACATAGAGCGCTAACTTCAAAGCCATTATATCTTAGAATTTAACAGACCGTAAATAAACTGCAAAAGATAAACTATTAAATTAACATCGGTCCGTCTTAATAATATTTAAAACGAAATAACCCAATAAACACACCAAAAAAATTAAAAAATTTTCATAGTAAGAAATAGAAAACTCATCTGTCCTTAATTATCAATAGAATCCTGGGAGCGTTGAAGATAGCCAGTAGCCAATCAATACCCAATTCCACTGAACCCTCAATTAGGTGAAATGCAAGGTAACATCAGATAGCCGAGCTAGCGAGAATGATTTAAGAAAGACTAACGTGAAGTTCTCTCTTTTAGCCTGAAAACCTAAGCCATGCCAGAAACGAAGGTGAAGGGATAATTTCCCCTGGAAATGGCATTTCGAGAGACGGTTTGCAAATGGTAGGAAACTGACACCATATCACTAACATCCGTGGGTGAAACATGCTCCTCCATATAGAGAGAGACCAAGGAATAACGGAAGTCGCTTCCTCGCGTTCATATTAGATTAAAGTCCTATTTCCCAGCTAAATATTGCATTTTCACGAGTAATAGATGTCAAGCAAGCTTTAATTTCGAGTTGAAACATCAGGAATAGGGTTTAACGAAGAGTAAAGCATGAGCAGGGCTAAGGGAGAGGAGAAAATTAGTGTAAACGCCCCCGAATATGCAAATAGTATTATTTTGTCAATGGCTCAATTTATATTTAGCGACCAATAGCGAACATGAGTGACCAATGACAATTAAAGCAGAACAATTAAAAACAATTTTTCCGCTTTTTACATTTTTATACTTTTCAGCCACCAATTTTATTTTAATTCGAGCTTACGAACAATTATCTATTATGTGAAGGGAAAAACTCCCACTATCTTATATTCCCATAGCTTTCAGGAGCAAATAAAGCATTCATGTGTTTAGCCACCAAAGATTTATAGAACTTGCCGAAAAGAATGTAATTTCAGTAAAAAGACCAGACCAGCTAAATTAATAATGCACAAGTCAGATAACTGGGAGGCAGTAGTTGTTAGGTGCACCACTTGTTAGGTTTTTATATCTTTAATCCAATGCACAATAATGATCACATCATGGAATCTATCTCCAATTAAAAAACTTCAGACCTAAAATAAAAACCAGAATGTGATATTATATTAAGCATATTGAAAAAAAAGCTCCACTTCGGTTGCCGTCTAACTCACATTCGACCATCACCTCTTCATTAGTTGGAGTACGTACCAAAGTTAGGAGAGTGCTTTTTTACAACCTCCAGTACAACGCCATTAAAATTACTGACCACTGGAGGAAGTCGCTCTTATCCTCATTTAGCTTGGAGTGCTTTTACTTGGGGATGCTCGGCCATCACAGTGAAGAGAGAATAGAAATTCCCAAGTACGTTTAATGAAGAGAAGCCATCCCAGACATGGAGAAATAGAGGCGATTCGCACATACTAAGATCAAAGACTGCCAAACACCTGAATCGCATTATTTCGCGCAATGATTGAATTTAAATAATCTCTAGGGTAGGGTCTCTAGAGTTTCTAAAGCCAAATAAAACATTTAAACATTTTTTAGTTAACTCGTAGTTTATACACTTAGTAAGTGATAAAGAAAGTTTTAAATAAAATTTAAAATCTTGCCTCAAAGGTTATTTGTAGTTTTGAGAGACAGGCCCCTGACCTAAATAATATCCAAAATTGATAAAGGGTGTATTCACAGGCCTTTCTCTGTTCTAAGATGAGCAAATTGAATCAATCGACACCCAAGAAAATACACAATAGGCGCTAAACAGACTAGTTTAAGCGGGTGTGCCAAGATGTGGAAAAGCGGAGCCACGTCAGCATACATGAAAATTGCTCACAGCACGCCTTCCAAGTCGACAGCGAAGTTATCCTGCTTTCAATTTCAGCCGCAAAAAATCGACTACGAAACAACAATTGAATTTAGAGAAGGAAGCGGAAGAAGCGAAATAGAACACGATTCCAAAGTGCTCGAACAGATAGGAGCTGAAAATTATAGGAAATCGCACAACCCTCCCCGCCACTCACACCCTTCACCAAAACGTAACGGCGTGGCGGAAGGGAGAACAAGGAAGCCCAGAGCCCCAGTCAGGTGGACGAACCCGTGCAAACGACGCCCCCGAAAAAATTCCAGTCGGTGACGCGGAGGGGATTTTCGAGGGGTTGCAGGGGAAAGATGACCTGGGTGGAGGGATCGAAGACTGGGGAAGGAGTGGTGGGAAAGTGTAGCGGGGGTGGGGATTGTTAAAATATTTTATAGGGTTGCACGATTGTCTTGCAAACGGCGGGGTAACCAAAACGGAACCCAGCCCCACCGCACAAAATCGGAGGAACAGCAACATTTTAGAGCTGGGTAGAATATAATGCAAAATTGTACCCCATGATAAAGCTGTTTGGAATTCACATTCTTCGAGAATGTTTCATGTTTGACAACAAATTAATCTACCTATTCTTATTTCCAAAATGTAAATCCATTTCAGCATTTCCAATGCCGCAGTTAAAACGTTAACCAATACGGCACAACCCCTCCCACTTTAACAACACCATACACAAAAAAATCCATGAACTCTCATCTAAATTATCTAAAACCACCACAAATAAAAAGTTACTAATCAGTAGAACAATAACTATAAATATTTAATTGCTTTAAAGAAACCGTATATTCGCTCACTTTTTTCAAATATATCCATAGTTTTTTATTTTAAACCGTATAAAGGATTCGGTGACAGGCCTTTATGTTCAGAGATTCGCTGTCATAAAAAGAGTTTGCAATTTAGCGCATGAATTTTTAGTAATTAACGCGTTGTGATGCATCATTATTTACTTCATGCGAACTTCTAATCCGTAACATCAGCATAATAAATCAAGAAACATGCACTTCATACATCCTCAGAGCACAGAAATCGCCTCCACAGGGAGGTTGGCGGGCTGTTATTGATGGTTCATTATATTATAACTGGCGAATCTAGTAAATGGTTCGCTCTAGGCTAATTAAAAGGTAACTAATTCCGATTGGATGGCTGCCGTAATGATGAAATTTTTAAGGGAGAATGTAAACGGGGTGTATTCTTATCGCAGAATTTTATTCGCACTGTATGCAAAAAAAAAAGGAAACGATGAAATTAAGCACATGATTTAGCATACTTCAGGGGAAAATTTTAAAATCAGTAAAGGGTTTCGACAAAAACAATTCTTCAAAGAAATATCGCATCACTTTTCCATCCGATTTACTAGTTAATGGCGTTGCATCTAGAGAAATAACATTTTAAAGAGCAATTCAACGAATGGGGAAGAATGTCAACAAACACACGAGTTTCATTTTTTCCCCTTGACACACATGAACCTCGAACTGACGTCTAAAAATAAAACAAAAAAATCGCACAAAAAGTAAACCTTAAAATAGCCTCCCCCTCAAATTCATTATCTTCCGCGATAACCACTTCCTTTCTCCCGACTCCAAATGTGCCTTGCCATCTCCCCCACTTCTCGTTCACAAACAGACCCCTCGCTTAACGGGACAAGTTTTCCGTGACTAAACCACTTCCCAACTTAAGTCAGGACGGCACAAGAGGCGCCCGCTTGGTGCAAGAGTCTCACAGGCCAACGACTTGGTAGAGTTGTGAAACGTCGAGAGGCAGTGACTGCAATATGCGAAGTTAATGCGAAGTTTAGCCGTCACATAGGTAATGAGTTAAAGAGGCATGATTTTCGATGTGAACTTGGTTTACGAGATGCTCATTTTCAACGTCAAGTGATTAAAAATTGTCGAGGTCCCCATAATATCGATCGGGTAAGTGGACAATATGGATATCGTCCACGCAGGGAGTGAAATTCAACCCTACGCTAAGCAGTGCTCAAGTCACAGGGCTCTGAAACGACAATTGAAGCTGTCGGTCACCTGAAGACTAAAACTCAAAGCGAATACGATATAAAAGTAAATATCATGTTGCGATGTTAATGTGACAAGAAATGAGCCTACACTTAGAAGTTAACTGTTATAGGAATTCTCTTGGATCTTTTATGAGCAACATTCCCATAGGTTGGTAATTAGGGTAGGAACATACGCCATCCGAGTGAAATCGATTATTTTCACCAAACCCTTCGGGACAGGACTGCAAACAGCTATATTCTTATTTATTTAAAGCATTTAGGTCAACGATTAGGCACCAATTTAGTTAAATTATTAGTATTGATATCCATTACGTAAGCCAATAATAATTTTATTTATGGTGAAATATTGTCTGAGTTAATTTCAGAATTTCACACTGTAACAATGTTGAGGGAAGATTTGAACATGCTGACACGGTCGGCCTCCTTTCCAGCTAGATATTTTGATTTGATAAAAATTAATCAGTTACGAGACAACTTTAAAGGGTCGCCAGAGCCTTTACGTCGCGATATCGACACATCGGCGCTCTTGTAATACTCAATTTACGCCATGTATCGTGATGGTCCAGTACGAACATCGCACAGCTCTGCGAAGTGGACGGACGGACGGTTCCACGTCCCTCCAACAACAATTGAGGACACAAGAGCTCGACGGTCGCACACACGACGGGACATTTGACGACCGCTCCGAACGCGGTCACTCGTATGCTATCTCCCTCGCGCTCTTTGGCGGGGCGTGAGGTGGCTTTCTGGCACGCACACAACAGGACACCGATTGAGTAGGGGGGAGAGATGGGGTCGCCACGGACGACGGCGCCTAAAGCGGAAAATGTGCGAGGACGGATGGGGGAGGGTGTACAGGGGGGGGGAAGGTTCGCGGTTCTGAGAGCGGGGGAAGGATTGGAGCGGCAGTGGCGGATGGGAGAGGGGGGGGAGGGAGGAGCGTTGAAACGGAAGGATGAAATGAAAGGCACGAACGACACGGTGGGAGGTGAAAAGAGGGTGAACTCAGTCATTTCCACTTATGCGACACCGCGCTAGGGCACACCGCGAATTTAAGTGGAAATCATTTGCTCAAAACTGTCATCAATTTTATTGAAAACTCGAAAAATAATGGCAGTCAGGACATTTCGCAGTATATCTGCTCGCAATTAAAAATTTTCAGCAATAAGGTAACAAGAGCACGAAAACAATATTTTTACCTTTATTGAGTAACACTTAAATAAATAGAAGACAGGTCCACTACCAAAAGTTCCTAGAAGCCATTTCACCGCTAAGAGTCCTTCGAAAAATCAAGGAAGCACTAAGGATTTTCGCAGATAATAACATTTAATCTAATGAAATTGGTAATTTAAGCATCAGAAAAAATGTAAAAATGTAAAAAATTCATAACTGCTATTTCCTAGAAAAAATAAATTATTTATTATTATCTATCATTATAAATTATTTAATTCATTTATCGTGCAAAACATTACGAAATCATTTTCTACACCAAGTGCGCAATAAAATCTTTTTATATAGACGGAATTTCCATAAAATTCAACAGAAACCGACAAGACCTTATGGAAGAGGAAAATAACCAAAACGAAATAAACGTAATACGTCTCCAGGGAATTTATCTTGATATCATTACATGCTACCGTCATCGCCATTGAGTGCACGATGCATTAGGAGCAAGCAAGAGGAATCGCACTAAATTAGCCATTCAAGAAGGCGAACACCAGTTAGTCACCCTGCGAAGGAGTGTCAATGCAATCCCTGCTCGCCTCGTTGCACAGCCAATGACTGCAACCACCTAGCCACATTGAATATAAAGAATGAACCACCACAAGCTTAGGTCTTCAACGAATTCAAATTCTAACACTTGAGATCGAAACATAAAAACGAACGCTAAACTTAAAAATTGACCGCCAAAAATAACGGGAAACAATTTATTTTGAAATATGGAAAGGAGGCGAAACCCTTTGAGGAATTTAGAAATGCATTCAGAGCCTAGGGGCGTGGTCGAATTATTTTCTATAGATTACAGTAATACATTACGACTTATCCGAAAATCCCTGCTCTTTGCATATAATTCATTACACAAATGAACGTATGGGATCCTCGTTGTAAGAGTTCATATTTATTGCAGATACATGAAAATTGAACGGGCACGAGGGATTTCCATTGCCTACAGGCCATACGCGAAATGACAAGAGGCACATGAAGAGACGCTTTTAGGAAGATAAAAATGACGACAGTAAGAGAAACTCGAAAGGATAAGGCATTGGAAACAGTTGGTGCAAGGAGTGGAAAAAGAACGGATGGATCGGACGGAAGCGGTGGCAAAGAAGAGAGTGAAACGGGAACGACGCTTCCACCACTAGCCATATTAAGCGGCAAACCGTGACGGTTAGGGTAGAGAGAGAGGATGGATCCGCATCACAGACTTTCTACCACCGCTCGCCGTAATCCATAACCTCCGTGACCCCGCGAACAAACAAAAGGTTGTCGATTTTCACATTGCAACTGTCGACCACGGCGTCAGAAAAAAAAGAATAAGGAAAACGGAATGGAAGACACATTTTGAAGCAAAACAAGGAAAGGAGACAGAGAGAAGAGAAGGAAATGTGAAAATCTGTTCTTTCAAAAGGTAAGAGAACGGAAGAAATTACAGCAGGAGAACGAATGGATATCCTGGTCAAAACGCAACGTAAAACAATGGAATAGTACGGAAAATTTGCATGCGCAAAAAAGTAAATAGGCCAAATGATACACTTTGGTGTGGTTGCAAGGTTCAACCCGAGTTTAAAATCTGATAAACATTGCAATTTAAAGAGAACTTTCACCACAATCCCAGAGGAAAAGGAATTACACAATTTCAGCAAATACTGAAGATCAATCGAAATAAATAATTAGCATTCCCTGAAAACATCTAAATCTGAATTTTCCTCCAGGGTCAAGTAGATTATGAAGTTATAACGTTAAAAAATGGAATTGAGTCGATGTTTCCACGCTTTAACATACGGCACTACAGTAAAAAAATCAAACCATCATCTCAGTCAGTCATTTTAATTTAATATAAGATCAAAATTTTGGAAAATGAATTTAAAATCAAATCGTAACTAATCACAAAGTAGAATCAAATTTAAGATTAGCTGATCTTAAAAAGATCTATTGTCTTGAATGCACGAAATGATAAAAAAACTAGAACTGAAACTCTTAGGGAGAGAAAAAATTATACTTAGTGAATTCCACTTAATTTAGTGGATTTTGTGAATTCCACTTAAAATTAAGTGGAATTCACAAGCATAATTTTTTCTCTCCGTAATGGATAAGTTCCACAAAGTTAAGCCTGANTTTTTTCTCTCCGGAATGGATAAGTTCCACAAAGTTAAGCCTGAAACCGTCGATTTCATTCTGAGAAACACTTAGGTTTAACAATTAATTTGGAGCTGAAAGCACAGGCAAATTAAAAGTATGTGCATATACTGTGCATATACTGTGCATATACTGGAAGTAAATCAATTTTACCAGGTTTCGAGTCCCGAAAAGTACATCGCAAATATCTTCAACATGAGAAGGCATGAACGAGGTGGAAAGGACGAGGGAGGTTGTAGCCGATGAGGGAGGGACGAAAGACAAACAAAACTTCCTCATTTATCATTAGTTTCCCTGTCTCCTACTTCTTTTCCACGAATGACACTTTCTTCCAGCAAATACTCTACGCCGATTTAATTGGCTGGACCAACAAAATAAATCATAGCATGCCTGAAATTTATGATAATGCGGAAAATGGGAGGGCTCTTGGCGACTGTTCCTTTCATAATGTGCGAAAAAGGTGGAAAAACGCATACCTCTAATTTGACTTCCAGCGATCGCTTCTACTAGAAGGACTTATTTCGATGTATAAGTAAAAAATAAAGTGATTAGCACATTTGTGTAGAACGGCCAGCTGAGAGCTCGCGAACTATCATCAAAGGAAAAAAATAAATAAGATATAAGTGCCTGCCTAAGGAGACAATACAAAAATTCCAATCACTGGCCTAGTAATATGATACCAATATTTACATCCATGTTTCATCATAAAAGCATTACAATATGCATCTAGATTTTTCAATCACGAATAATATTTTTTATATCTAGGGATACCCGGTTTTTACTCCAACAGTCAAAACATACGGTAAATGCCCGATATCATACAAAGATAAGTATCATATGATCAGCTCCTTACCAGATGACTACGAATTGCCAACCCTAACTATCCCAGGTGTTTTTATTAAAATAAAAATTCCGGCAATACCTCCCCTGGAAATATTTTATGGAGAATTACTACACATGGTGTTTCACCAGTGACCCCAAATACGCTTTACCAAGGAATTTCTACTTTAACACCATAGATACGCACCATCGTATCGTGTCGAATAAGTATGCAAATAATATCTCTTAACCCTGTTATGCAATGAATAAAATTTAACATTTCAGATAACCTGATAATCCTACGGGATCTTGTGTTTTTCTACATTATAATTAACTACGATGCACGCAAGGGTCATAAATTTATGATCTACGTAAAATAGTCAGCAAACGAAATATGAATACATGTATAAAATTAAACAGTTATCATCCAGTTACAACTCTCAAGACCATTTTTGTATTGGCTCTACGGTGAGCTCTTTGATTTACTCGAGTCTCCCTGTCGACCGTCGCCAATTCTTTTAAATTCAGGTCGAGTTAACAACGTGTTCACTCGCTTGAAAAATAAGAAAACAGGGAAAGCTTGATGAATGGAGAGGAAAACGCTGAAGGTCGAAATGAGAAAGAATTGAACGGGCAAGAAGGTCAAGGAAACAGAAGTAGTACTACTACAGAGTTGGAGCGGACACACTGAAAATTAAGTGTAGGAATGCGGGGTCAGAAGTGAAGGGTCGATGCCGCTGATAATGGAAGGAAAGGCGAGCTTTATTGAGAAGACTACGATACGCTCCGAGTGGAATGATGCCACCGCGTTCATGTGCGAGAAATGGAGGAGTGGGGAAGGAGAGAGTGGCAAGGAGGTTTCAAGTAGATTACAAGGAAAAGATGAGCTAGGAGGGCTCGTGATTGGATGGCGGGAAAAAGGATTTTCTTCCAGCCTGGAATAATTTTGTCTGGATCAATTTCCCTTATGCTTTTGCTACGGTGATCCATGATTTCCTCAGCTAATGAAACATTTTCGGCAAAGTGTCGATATTATTCGATTCAAAAAATAATTAACTGTCACTACGAAGCACCATATACGAGATATAAATTGATCTAAGTAAATATCCGCTGCTTCACCTAGCCACCCTTTAGCCATTCAACAACCAAATTTACATTACAAGGTATGAAAATCAAATACTGTTTCTGGAACCGTTAAGAAGAGGCAAGCTGGAGCTGGACTCTCAGTGTTGTTATGAGGCTGCAAATAATGGGTAGATTTGGGACAGTAGCGGAAAACTACGGCACAACATCATATCCAAGTATTTCGGCACAACACATATATCTTCTGCCTTAAATTATTTTTTTATCATCTACTCATACTTTCTATCCCCTTCACAAAATCTATATTTCCAATTATATTCTTCCATCTTCTCCGCTTACCAAACCTTCCTTACGACCTTCAACATTCAAATATCTAGTCCCACTTTTCTGCCTTCTTATTTCCTAAAAAAACTTCCTCTCTTGCTTTATCATACGATATTACCCCATTTATCCGAATAATCGCCCCACCCTTCTTCACACTACCATCTCACAACTCTCCTCCTATCCAAGCTCATCCTCTTCACTCAAAGACCAGGCTTCGGAAGCATAACGTTATGGTGTATATCAAGGTCTCCACTAATGTATTTTTATGGCGCTACTCTGGGTCCCTGACACCTTATGAACTACAAATTCCATTCTGGAAAGACGGTTCCTAAGAGCCACTTCCAGCGCAGTAACTTGCAGCAACAGATTTACCGATAAAAACCATTTTATCGAACACGGGATAAGGGCTTCTAAATTCCAACAGACGTTTACAAAAAATTAGTTGTAGTGAAAAGAATATTATTCACCCAAAAGTAATGTTATAATGAAATCAATCGGAATGAAGACATAATTTCCTAGGCAGTCTATCTTGGAATAGAGTTATCACAATTAAAGACCCCTCAGGTTCTTTTGTCCCCAACATGATTAGTAATCAATGAGTAGTCAAGAAATGCGAGTGAGGGGAGATAAGAGCAAAGGATAATATTGAAGAGAATACTCCGTTGCGAACGCCATATCATAAAATTGGCTCAGCCAAGTATCATTTAGAATCCTTCGTGACTCCAACACCTAACGGGGTTACCGGTTCATTGAGCCCCTGGACAGAACATGCGCGCACGCCGAAATTCATCCCGTTAGGCCCGGCCAGGGACTTCGCTAAAATCCCACGCGGCAAACTTTTTCCTAAAATTTATTTCAAGAATGGCTAATACCAAATTACCATGCATTCACGCCATTGGCGAGATAACGGCGTTAAATTTTGCACCCATAGATGTGTTTACCCGCCTGGGAAACCCCATATCCTCAACCATAATTCAGCGCTGAGCGTTAAATGTGGCTGACTTAGTGCATCGACGATTCCTTAAAGAGCAAATGATTTTGTAACTTGATGACTGGCATCTGATGACCGTGCAACTAATTGGCTCGGAGCGGATCGTTCAGTAATTGGAAGCTCTAATGAGCGTCAATGTACATTGGGGAAAAGGTGTCTTGAAATGTTGACACACAATGAAATATTTTGGCGCATAAATCAATAGCCTGGGCTATTGTGCCTCAAGAAGGACGGGCAGAACCAGCTTCAAATGGAAACCTTTCGGCGAACAATCGTGATCTAGATTAACTATTGACATTCAACACTTGAAAATGTGATCGAAGCAGTGATTGATGCACTTAATGAATTACCTGCAAGCCTGATTCCACAGTGCCATGCTAAATTACAACCACTCAGAATTGGAAAGATACAGACACCATGAGAGAAAGTAAATGAACGTCCGTAAGAAAAAACCACTAAAACCCTACCAAGAGAAACTCAGTCACAAAATCAGTTTCCCTAGACTGCCTTGAGTCGATTCTTAGCAGAGGAAAATTATTTGTCTTTAACTAACACCTATAAATATTTCCCAGATAAATAATCGATTTGAATTGCGGAGTTTAGGGAACAAATGGGACCATTAAATACGAACGCATTGGCTTATCAAGCGTGTAACGAAGAACTGGAAAGTCTTCGCATCTCATACTGATAACCCCCACAAAGGCGGTTGGTGCTGAGAATTCAACCTAAAATCATATAATCAACTAAAGAATCAAAATTGTAATAATAGTTAATGGTAATGGAAAATACATATGAAAATAAGTCATGTGTGTGACAGATATTACATACTCTTCTTATCGATATATTTTCACGAACGCGAATAATGCGAAAGAAAAATTAGTATTTGCGGTAAATACACCATTCACGTGTACGAGCATTTACGAATAAATACATCTACCAGGTCAAGACTATTATCATAGATTAAAGACCCTAAAGGGTTTTTACTCTATGCTATTATCTATTACCTGGGAAGTCTGTTCAGTCAAAACTGAGTAGAGTTGAAATAATTCCCTCCAAGTTATTTGTGTGCCATCTCTACAACGCTTAAATATCAATTAATATGGTTCGCTATTTAAATAACGAGCAGTGGCCATAATTATTTTCAAAAATTAGGGTCAAGATTAGAATACTCTCCACTCCCATGGATAATGAACCTCAATCACGCCTAACTTTATATCTTCTTATCGAATCTTTTATCTGCCACATTACGGAAAACTAACCTACCGCTCTAGAGTGTTTTCTTAATTAATGGATGTAAAGCCAAGCCTCTTTCATCTTTTAATGACGTTTTCGAGATTCTAAGGAAATATTTTCAGGTTTTTAATAACCTTGTAACAGCCACGTTCTGTTGATATAAAACGTTTTTGATGAACCTAGCGTAGATATATCCTATGAAAGCTTCCGACGTGTCCCAAATGTTTTTCTTAATTTAGTCTAGAAATCGAGTACTAACATCCTTTCTATAATTTTCGACACCTTTACCCACTGCAACTGCTAAATAAATCTAACCCCAGTTGGAAAAATTAACCCCCAGACGTTGTGTATTCAAGTTACCTATCAATGTCACACCTGTCTACTTCACACAAAAGTTCGGGTTTCTCATTATTTGTTGGTGCAATTATATAACCGTGCGGGTGATATGGTTTACTTCAATCATGCTTCAATTTTGAAAAGGCCTAAAATTACATCGAGACTTATAAGTAGGCAGCCCACAATCTACTTTACTCCTAATTCTGTTGTATTTAATTTCGGATAATAATGGATACCATATTTGGAACGCGAAATTAATTCAATCTACTCCGTCCCTCTTCCCCTACGTTCGTTAATGTTTAACCCAAAATTCTTTACACACGTTACAGTAGGCTGTGCCGTTTTATTTCCCTTTTGACTTCAAATGATCTTAAAATTAAACTTTTTTAAAACAGTATAGGTACGATAGCATTAAGGAAATTTACAGACTCTTTGATTTCAAACTATCCACTCGGATTTGAATGAAATTACAGAAACAATCGATGTCTTGATTTTCTGAACGAGGCCAAGCTATTTCCACCGCACGGCGTTATCTGATGTTTTTACATTGGGGAAATTCGGAAAGCGCTTGGGGACTTGAACTACTTTTAATCCCCCATGACCACTGCTTAGCAGTAATTCCTTCCCGTTAATAAATTCCGTTGGTGCTAATACTTCATTGGAGTATGCATGAGGTGGTGCAATGCAAGCAGATGCAGATGACTAATCCCGGTATCATTCCCTCAAGCCTCTCACTCATTTAATGTGCCTTTGTAAGAGGCCAATGTGTTTACTGCTCCGGCTGAAACGAACATGAACATAAACGAGATGGAGGAATGGACCAAACTGAAGCCAAACTGAACTGAGACAAATGTATCTAAGCTTCTCGGCAAAACTAAATTTCTTCACCATGGGTGTGCTCGTCGGAACGAGCCTCAGTTTTTTCAGACAGGCATTAATCAAAAACTTCCATAAATAAACCACTAAAAACAGATATTTTACCAATGGGCAACCTATAAATTTCAGAAAGGCTGGACATCTTTCAAGTTAGCAACTTGACGGCTCACTCACTAAGGCCATTTTACTGACCCAAAATATAAAATATAGGAGCGTTAGGAGCATAAAAAAACTCATTTGCTTAAAAGAAGATAATAAACAATGGAACAAGATAACAAATCCAACAATATGCTAAACAATTGAAAGATGCAACACCTCTTGCTGATGAGACTTGAAGCTTTATAGGCGAGCGAACTGGGAGACTACGTGTGGAAAATCTGCAAGGCTTGATCATACGACGTATGTCGACAGGAATTCAGTGAAGGTTACTGGAAAACCTCGAAGCCAAGTTGGAATCAAGACAGCATAACAGACATCGTACGAAAAGTAAAACTACTCAATACTTTCCATTAAAATTGCTAGGTTGCCGCAGTTTTCACTGAAATAATAAGATTTTCATGCAAGACTAATAGGATTGATATGGATCTCCATAAAGTCTCAAGTATTTTTCAACATGATAGAAAATAAGGTAGGCAAAAAATTCATTTAAACTTTTCCGACTACATAAACCTCGTTGACTTTTCACTGTCGTGGTTGCCCATAGTGAAAAAATGAAACTTTCTGCCTCGTTAAAATTTATTTTATAGTTAAAAAATAGGGGGTCAAGCTATGAATTACCACAAAATTATGTAAAGCCAGTACGCCGAGGATCCTGCTAAATTAAATGAAACGATCCTACAGTAGATTCATGTAATGGTAGTATTTCCTCCATATGTTTCCCAAATTTTGGTGATGGCGGAACACGAGATAAATTCAGTTAATTGGACATTATACCTGACATTTGTGAAGCCACTGAAAAGCTGTGCCGTTTCGCGAGGTAAAACATGGATTTATAATTCTTTTACACCCACTTTAGGCACCGTGAAATTTTCCTGAAGTTTTAAGGTGCACGAGGACTCGTTTCTCAAAGTTGCATTTCACATTTCCCAGAAGATACTCAATAAAGAGCCTTCTCTTGAAAAAACATCTGTAACAGCACTTATCACTCCACAACATTCACAGGATGTGCTTTAGAAAGTTTTCCTTTACGTTTGTGACTGCTTTTAGAGGAATAGCAAATCGAATCGTCACTGTGAGAAACGTTCCCCTGATATCAACTTGCGGAACACCAGTGTGTAGCGAGACAGTTTCCGAGATACTGCCCCAAGGCCCCTCCTCGAGCCGCACATTGAATACCCACGCTCCTGATCCACACCGGTAGGATTTCAAATTTAGGGAAAGCAATGCTAATCGATACGAACGTAAACCCTTTTTCTTGCAGACCACACACTAAGGCTCAGGAGGGTACGCGGCACAAAGCCTCGCACGCCCGAAACGCTACACAGGCAGTGCAGGGACGCGCTGATGGGAAAACGGCGAACTCGGAATGGAGAGATCCAATCCGGTCGGATGAACCGCGGCGATAAGGTACACGAAGGCGAGAGAAAGCAGTTTTGTGCACAGGTGCGTAGGAGGGGGGGGGTAAGAGAGGAGAGTGCTGTGGAGAGAGAGGAGATGATGTCACGGAATTCCTCCACAACAGAAGCGGCACTCCTCCTCCCCACTCTCCTACCTCCTGCTGCCATCCCCCCCACCCCCGCCACAACCCCACACTCCTATTGCGGGCACCGCATTCCAAAACACCACCG
>LYUA01000451.1:423484-438970 GCA_002093875.1 Calopteryx splendens | reverse complement strand
TATTCGACCATGTCTTCAATTACCACAAGACAACATTTAGGGTCAAAGATTTTTACAATTAGGTTTCTCTCTAAAAGATACCTTTTCAGCCAGGAACAAAATTTCTCAAATATACCATTGGTATTCATTTTGGAGATAAAAATTGAATGACTCTTCTTGTCAAAATACTTGGAAAAATAATGATGATCAATTAATGATTGCTACGATATGAACTATATATTATGAGGTACTAGTGATTACTACTGTGCATACATATTTTTATTACACCCCAATTCTAAATGAGAAGTTATGCTTACAATTTTTCAGCACTTAGTTATTTAAATTTGATGCACCTACTTGTATAAACAAATTGTTGGTGTTCTTTATTTTATCCTTTGAATTTGTCTTTTCCTATGTATGATTTCTAGATCATAAAGGTATACTTTCATCCTGACCTCAATTTTACATTATTCCCTAGTCCACTCTAAGACATAAACAGGTTTCAATATAGTTGATCTTAAAGTGGTAGTGTTCACGCTTTAACACTTGGTGGTAGCTTATGCATAATCTATTTTTTTCCCTGAGTTAATTGTTGTACTTCATGTAATACGAGGCATATTAAAAAAAATAGTTTTTGTATTATAAACTTCTCACATGGTATTTTCGTTTGAATTTATTTTTACATGAAAGATCATACCTTAAATTATTTTTTGACTTAATTTCCATTGTCATAATGGTTTTGGTTGTCAGTGTAGTGAGTGATGGAGTGATTAGGAAATTGTCAAGAAAGTTCAATAAATGTTGGAACAAATGTGTAAGATATACCAAGGAGTGAGCAGCCTTCTGATGTTGATGAAGATTTGGTCAAGAAAATTGATAAAATTATTGAGGATCTGTTTCACTACTATTATATATTATTATTCTTTTCTATATTATATATTACTTATACTATTTCTTACTACGCAATGAATTTCTTGAAATTTAAAGAGTTTGTCATCAGTGGTACTGTTCTTTGAGGTGGGAATAAACAAACTGGTCTCCAGATACAACAAGTGCCTAAAAAAGGGTGGAAATTATGTATAAAGAGTTTTCTCTTGTAGGGAAAAATAAATTCGAACAATAATACTATGTGCAGAGTTATTTTTACAAAAATGGAACTTAGTTTTTGAATGTGCCTCGCATTAAAAATAATTAGTGCTCAGTTATTACATTGAGTTATTTCCACTGCTTCAGTTTTTTTGCCAGCTACGTCTTTCAGTTGTTTATCAAAAACTAGAAGGTATAAATGAAAGGACCAATGTGTTGGATGAATAAGTTGGTTTTGTCATTTTTCCAATCTCTTTAGGAATCTCTTCTCTTGAAACTAGTGATAATGGTGTGAGGTATGATTTATTTCACACACTGATGGCTTTTTTTTGGGAAAATGTTTCGATGTAACTTTTTTTCAAATTTTATGTCACTTAAAATAATTGGTGAAAGTATATGAGTTTTTTGTTACATTTCAGGTGACGAAAGTTTTGAGGTCAGTTCCCTTGGCGAAGCTTTAGAAGTTGTGCAGGAGCGTATTTGTGATGATGAACTTATTCTGATTAAGGGGTATGCATCAACTGTTTAAAATTTTGTAACTTAATACTAGTCTAATTTAAGGTAGCTATTCATTTGTCCATTTTCTGGACGAGTGTGTGTTTATTTGATTCCGTTAATACTCTTATTTTCTTACCTTCCTTATCTTTCATGTAGTCCTAAAGTCCGCACAGCTGCTTCTATTATACTTCGTGGCCCAACTGATTCGTATGTAGATGAAATGGAGAGGTCAGTGCATGACTCCCTTTGTGTTGTTCGTCGAGTATTGGAATCAAAGTCTGTGGTTGCTGGAGGTGGATGTGTTGAAGCAGCTCTATCAATATACTTAGAGAATTTTGCCATTTCAATTGTAAGTGCCTATTTAGTTGTATTCAATACCTTGTACTTATAGCTATCTATGGTGGAATGCAGTATTTAGATTTAAATGGTACTTCTTTTAAGAGGCTAGTAATGATGATTTCTCATTTCCAGAGTTCTCGTGAACAGTTAGCAATTGCAGAATTTGCTCATTCACTTTTAGTGATTCCAAAAACTCTGGCTGTAAATGCCGCTCAGGATGCCACTGAACTGGTTTCCTGTCTCCGTGCCTACCATAATTCCAGCCAAACTAAAGTGGAGCATACAGACTTCAAATGGTAATTAATCTCTCATGCTGCTTAAAGATTTTATTCCATTGTGCTTGAATTTTAGTTTTTCTTCTCTCTCTCTGACCATAGGTTGGGACTGGATTTATACGAAGGCACTGTGCGAGACAACCTGAAAGCAGGTGTTCTAGAGCCAGCTATATCAAAAATAAAATCTCTCAAGTTTGCCACAGAAGCTGCAATTACTATCCTTCGCATTGACGATATGATAAAGCTAGATCCTGAGCGTAAAGAAGGGAAGAGTTACGGCGATGCATGCCATGCTGGAGAGTTGGATGATTGAAGTGTTAACATCAGCTGTTTTTACATCCTTAATTTATATTGTTTTCACATTATAATGAAGGCACTGGCTGTTTGGAGTGATGTCCAACAGCTTATATACTACATTTCATTAACGCTTGAAGTTCACATTGTAAACCATAAAAATGGTTAATAAGAATATTTTGTTAACTTGCAGGTTAATGTTACTCAAAATAACTGCTTTCAAATACCTAATTGAAATAATGCATTTACTATATTTCATGGTTCTTTTTTTTAATGTCCATTATAAAAATTTAATTCACTGTCAACCTAACATCAAATTATTAATAAAGCCTTGCTGCATTTTTCTTAACAATGAGTCATTCAGTCACTTGGTTTTACCTGTCCCTGGGTTTTACCCGTTCCGTCTGAGCCAGTAGACTATTTCGGAGCGGTTACGACGTTCGGCGATAGAGGGCTTCGATGAAACATTTCAAAATGGACGCCAGAGTAAATGAGTTTGCCTTATCAGTGTCAACATTAGTGTTAAGGACTAATACTGGAAGTTGTCATAAGGAGTTAAGTGCATGAATCGTTTAATTGGCATAGTGCTGCTCAAAAAAACCTGTCGTGCATTATAAAAGTATTTATCTTATATCTTTGTTACCTATCGACAAATACGTCAGCAGACGTATTGGCTGGAGTGGGTGGTGCCAAAACGATTGACATAAAATATGATTAAGTTCTGGTGTGGGAAAGTAACATTCGTGGAATCAAAACGTTTTTGAATAATAATGAAAATCGGAAACGTATTAATACCAGCAGATGGAAAGTTGAAGTTGGCGGTAAATTGACAATGGTGACCGATGTTTTTATTGCTCTCTAGAAAAATGAGGATTGTTCCCAAAGATTTGGACCCATATACAGCGGCAATTTCAATTGTACAGTGATGCAAACAAATGGCAGTAGCCGAAGAAGATATTGGTCAGGATTGGGTGGGGATATGGAATCACAATGCTTACGGGAGTCATACTGGGTGGATTCTTGCTCTACTTGTGGCAACAACGTTGATTTGTGGGCTTTCTGCTGCAGCATGTGTATGCGGCTGTCGGAAAATAAGGAAAAAGTAAGTATAAGGTTGTTGTCAATCAGCCTACCGCACGGTAGTATTAGTTTGATCTTCGCTCATCAGCACCAAAAAATGAAGGAGTCAACAACGGCAAAGGTTCTTGAACGGATATTAATTAGTTATGAGCAAAGTAAAAGTTTTTAGATATGTCAACAAGAGTTATTTAATACATGTATTAATTTAATTCAATCGTCGACGAAATTTCGCAACCTTTTACTACCAGTAGTAAAAGCCTTTTAATTCCGTGAGAAAAACTCGTTATGCATGCGACATACTGGCTTTAAGATTTAATTTATGGCATATATACATTTTTACTTCTGGTTAAATATGTACAGTGTAACGTTTGTTCCTGCAAAAGATATAGAATACTACAATTTCAAATAGATTTCATCGATGTCCAATCCAGTCTCCCTGCCATTTCATAATTCCTGTTCACATTTTCCTGTGTCTTATTCATCTTGATCCTCTCCGTTCACATCAAGTAATCAGCATAAAACCGTTGTTTAATTATCCCACTTGTCTACAATTCGCTTATATATTTTCTCTAGTCGATTACTCAATATATAATTATAACCACTTATGTTATTTCATTATCTTACGATTTAAAAAACGTATTTCCATTTCAATTATTTTCTTTTATGTATAATATTCGCAGTCTTGAAGACAGTAAACCACGGAAGCTATTGATGAAATTGACAATTTAAGAGCATGTTTTCTCCATTTTTACTTTGTTTTGTTACCTTATTTGACGTTTTATAAAGTTTCTCCTTCATGGAATCCTGTGAGCAGCAATCCTTAAGCCTAGAGTCATTTTGCTTTCTGGGAAGTTGTAATTGTAGCTATTCATGGTCAATGTATAAAATTGGTGAATCAGATTCTGGTGGCTACCAGTAACTGCAGGTATTTTCTTCCTGGTGAGCTTGAGTCATGGTAAGATTTTAACTCAAAACTCTGTGGAAATAAAGTATTTCCTTGTTCTGAGTGCCATATATATTTTGGTACCTATTATAATACCTTCTATATACCCACTTCAAATATTGCAGTGAGATGACTTCCATCTCTAAGATATTTGTGGTACATTCCATGTATTGATCATTGTACATGCTTTCCCATCGCAGAATAATTAATCGGGGAATAATGCCTGCTTGTATTAGATATAAAGTGCTCTTTTTTTTGGTGTGGCTTAGTTGATTTTATCTTATTAGTGAGCATATTTCTCTTTGAACTTCATATTTTGTATGCATGTAAGTCATTGATTACCAGGGGGGGAGACTAACTACAAAGTTTGGGGTTCTTTATTTCAAATAATGGTGATGTTGGCTATTTTTCAGCATCTAATAAATAATTTTCTGGACTATGGTTACAAGAAAATATCAGTAACCCAAAAATACCGCAGGTCTGGTGGATAGGCAGTAGTTTCTCCAGAAGGCACTGGTAGTGCAGATTAGTACAGCAATGAGGAATGGATGAGGAAAATATTAGTAATTTTGATATCAGTTGTGGCCTTGAATTGTAAAAAAATGACATGATGAATGCATGAAAGACCATGTATTACTTCTTGGAAATTGTAGTTGGATCTTCAGGTGGGAATTAGGAGGGTAGAACTTCAGACAAGGTTGATAAGTGTAAAATAGGTGCAGGGAATATGAGATATATACCTAGTAGTGAGTGGTGGTCTGGCAAATGCGAATAGAGAAATGGCAAGACTGTTATGAGGTCATTAGAAGAGTTGGCTGAGTAGAAAGGGCTTAGGTCTGATGCAAGAGGTAAGGAATGTTATTCTCAGGATGTTGCAAGAAGAATGCAGGAGTTGGCATCATATTGTGGAAAGGAGGTGAAGGCAAGACAGTTTCGAGAGAATTCTAATGATTTGTTCATTAGTGTTCATGTTCATTGTTGAATTCAGGGACCTGTGACTTTTAATATATAGATTCCAATGCCCAGCCTCATAGTTGGAGAAGCATATGAACAACTGGAAGAAGTGCTAAGTGCAGTAAGAAGAACCTAATCATAGTGGATGACTGTATTGCTGCAGTTTGGAGAGGGCAAAAATAGAAGCAATGAAAAGCAGTAGGGTGATGGAATGATATGCCTAAAGAGAAACACTGATAATGTCCTACAACAAAAACAATATTGTTGTAGCAAACTCATTGAGTACCACCCGATGCATAAGATACACATGGGAAATGTTAGGCCCCTCAATTAATAACAACAAAATAGCTTAGAAAGTCATCATGAACAACTGGAGAGATGAAATGAAACCAACACCAAAAGAAGTTGAAAAGGCAATTACTATAGCACCAGAAGAGTAACTGGTGATTAAGAGAGTTGGCACTAAGTAGCCATCGTTGATGATGCAAATTAGGGAGAAAGAACAAAATACAAGAATTCAAGAATTTGAGGTTGGGAAGCTTTTGTGTAATTGTTTATGTAATCAAATAATGGGTTGAAGAGGGCCAAGGAAGATCGGATTGTAAATTGCTGTGTTGAAATCCATTAATGCATGAGAAAGGTAAATAGCATGCATCATACAAAATAATGATGAGGATTAGAGACATTGTGGAAGAAAATATATGAATCTTAGAGATGAAGTAAGGAAGCCCAGGAGTTACAGAATCAAATGTGACAGAGTCAATGAAAACCAAGCAAGAGTGGTATAAATGTTTATCTGAAGAAGTCAACAGAAATATGTGGAAGGAAAATACTTAAACACCATGTATGCTCCTCAGAAAAATTAAATGCAGTAACGTCAGTGACACAAATTGTAAAATACTAATAGGAGAAGACATGGGAAAAGAAGGAATACATACGTTAACAAACTGTATGAAGGATGTAAACTTGCTGAAACATTTGAAAAATAGTGCAATGAAAAATGAGAGTGAGTTGAATGAAGATGACTGGGACTTGTGTATATTGAAATGGGAATTTAACAAAGCCTGAAGAAGGACCTGAAGAAAAACAAGGTTTTTGCATCCAGTAAAATCATGGAGGATTTATCAAGGCACTTGGAGATAAGCTGAAGAAATGCTTTTTGGAGTAATCAAGGGTGGCTATGAAAGTGGAAGATTTAATGATGTGCACATTTTTATAGAGGCAAGGTTAAGTATCCTTGAGTGATTTTGTAAGCCAGTTTGCTAATCCTTGAATGAACCAAATCATTTCCATAAATATGTTTCAAAATTGTCATGAAGTTATGTGGAGTTTAGGGAGAACATATGATGAAGCTATGACAAATGTTTAAAAACAATAAATCAATGTATGAAAAAATTCTCAGTTCACCAAAATTCTGATAATCATATATTTAAAATGTAGAGAATGACTGAAAGGGTATTTGCAGTGTTTTTTAATTATAGCACCTAAACCTGGATAATGTTTTCATAGTATTTTGCCTGCCAGGAAGCATCACGTAATTGGAACTTTTTTTATAAAATTTTGTTTAGAATTCAAGTAGCTGATGATTGTGCAATACTTAATGGTTTACTTTGCTTTTTTGTTCCATTAGTAGTTTTACAATGAATCTCATGGGTTTCTGTTTTTTGTTTAGGCATGCTTTCTTGCACCAAGGAATGCTGATTGTTTTTTCAAAGGAATAAAATATTGAAAACTAATCAGTAATGCAATCTATGTTGCATGCTGAGAAAATATTTTGACAGTTAATTAGAATAATTGTTTGGACTACTTTTCTAGAAACAGTGGTGGAGAAGAACTTCATGGACCAAAAGGTATGATTATAAAGACAAACCCAGATGAATCCCAAGGTTGCGTTAATCATTCTGAGAGACTTCCAGCTTCAAACGACTCAACAGCTGTTAACATCTACCCTGATGACACCTCAATACCTGAAACAAGGTGAAGTGCTTAATTTCATCCATGTATATGGCATTGTGTTGCTTGCTTTCTTGTAATGGTCTCCAAGCATTTCAATGACCTCAAATTTCAGAGTTTTCATTTCTTACTCTAGATTTTGAAGACTCGCTTGAAATATTTTAGATGTTTTTCTTGGCATACCTTGGAGTTTTAATTATGCTTTAAATTATTATTTTATGAAATAATTTTGACTTGTTTGGTTTTGAATGCCTATGAAAATGAGGCAGACATTTTTGTGGGACTCTTTTTGTTGTAACAAATAATTATCATAATAGGTTTTTTGTGCAATAATTTTTCACCAATTTCTATTGGTAGGCCACTGACTACAGCCAAAAGAAGCTTGCCAGACATTCCAATAGATCAGTTGAAGGATGGCATTTTGGGAGATGGATGTAAGATTGGATCAAGAAGTGTGCCTCGCGAAATGGACTCCTTGGATAGCAATAAGATCAAGTGTAATGATCCTGAGATTGGGGAAAGTGGCGGTGGGACACATAGTGGAGGTGATACCAGCTCTGACCTTTATGCGACTGTTGAAGATACTCCAAGAGATGGTAAATTCATTATTTTGTTATTATATTATTTTGTGTATAATGTTAAAAGGTTTTCCCTTAAAATATACCTTATTGACACTGATTTACATCAGGAGTTTTCAAACTATGGCTGTCTGTGGCATTCTGTATAGGCTAGCTGATTATGATATAAGCCCTGGCTTAAGTTCATGAAAAAAATATTTCACTCAACTGTGAGCTATTCCCTGAGCCCTTATTGTTCTCTAAGTTTGTATTTTAGTCTAATTTGGTGTATACAGTTGTAACTACTCACTTCCTGTCCTGTTCAGTTCCTTAAAAACCTTTATCGGTATGTCTACATGTTTAGCAAAAGACTGGGTCTTCGATATGAAGTGTCATTGAATGGACCTGAAAAGGAGTTCAACTGGTTTTGAAAGTTTCACTTTCAAAACCATTTTCACTCCTCCTTCAGAGGACAAAAGTAAAACTTCAATGCTTCAATGCAAAAGTAAAACTTCAAGGGTATTCTCATATGTGTGCTACAATAGAGAATTTCCGTACAAGATTGCTTTCAGTGGTTCTAGGAATATGTAGTTTGCATAGTATAGTTGAATAGTATTTGCATTTCCTATGAACCAAACTTGGGCAATGTATAATTTAATTTTATATATATTTTTGAATTATTTAATTTCCCACACAAAGCACTTAGTCAATTGCAGTGGAACAGTATAACAAGGATGAACAAATATACATTCCCAAGGTGGTGTAAAGCACACTTAGGTGGGATTTGAACCTGCAACCTCTTAGCCAACCAAAATGTCACTCCACCACAACCAAGGCTAGCAAATCTATAGTTTGCAATGTTGTGGACTTCTAGAACACTTTCTTTCATACATGGTTATCACTTTTTAAACCATATTTCCTTTTTCAGCTCTTCACTCTTTCTATACCTCTTCATACCATTCTAAGATCTTTTCTTCACTCTTATCTGACTGCATAACTTTTTCATATCATTTTCAACATCTCGCTCAATATGTGAATTTGTGATGTTTTATCTATTTGAATGTTACCTCAAAAACTTTTCCCTGCCATGTCCAGCACTTTCATTTTCTTCCTTTATTCCAACTTATTTTTTTCTTTTCTTACTCCTAAAAAACCTCCAGTTTGTGCCCTTCTTCTTTCCTGCAATACTAAGTCTATAAACCCAAAAAACATGCTTCTTGATAAATTTTTTCTAATCTTTTCTTTGCTTCTCTTCTTGCAGTTATCCTTGACCTCATTTTAATGAATCCTCTTTCTGTTTGCAAATAAATATTTTCCTATGTCCTTCAAAATTAGGCTTATTATTTCATAGTTCAAGAAGGTTTTTAACCTCTTTGCTGTGTGTGATGAAAATGTCTTGTAATGTGTTGCTTATATTGCTATGTGTATGATGGGTATGTCTCGTCTTGGGTTTCATTAGTGCTTTTTACGCTACCTTGCATACGCCAATAAAATATTGCGGTAGCAATAGTAGAGTTAATTAAGTCCTGCATTCAAAATAATGTTTGTATTAGCTTAAAGTATTTGGAATAAATGAAATGGTAATTAGCTGGATTCTTGCTTTTCTATGTATCCACAAAGCAAAGCATAGTGTAGATTGAGTTCTAATCTGAGCAAGTAGTTTTTGACATTGGTTTGAAAAATGAAACAGGTTTTTACTTACTGTTTCTTGTACAGCTATATTGTGATTAAAACATTTTTAACATTTAGCTGTTGAAAACAAGAGTGCATTTTATAGTTGGAAAATTATGGTATCCATTACTCCTGTTCAAAAAGTATCCGACCTTAAATTTTCTTATGAAAACAATTGAAGCATGGGACAGTCCGCTCGGGAGGACAGCAGGGACTTTGCTGCTACATCATAACAATGCACAATTTCATTCCTTGTATTTGATTCATAGTTTCTTGGGCAAATGCAGAACTCCTGTCTGTGGTGCATCCTTTGGGGTTCCTTCTCTCCCATTATGGCTCCTTATGAGTTTTTGCTGTTCTCCTTGCTGAGAATGCCACTGAATGGGCACATTTAGAGTCGCAAGAAGGCATTATGTGGAAAACGACAGCCCAGTTGTACTCTATTCCCAAAGAGGCATTCATAAATGCTTTCCGCAATTTTGGGACCCCTGGGAGAAGTGTGTACAATTCCTCTGATACTACTTTGGAGGGAATTAGGGTTTCAGATCTACAGATGAATAATTGATTTTCTCCTGCAAAAGGTTGGATACAGTTGAATGGTGTTCTGCTTATAATAATTTTTTACAATAGAAATTTGGGCAAACCTGTAACTTACACATTCACTAGACATTTGCAGTCAAAAATTCATAATGGTCTTTTCCCTAGGTATGTCTGCATTAGCCTCTACATCATTTGGGGGTAGTGTCAAAAAGAGAATGGCTCCAGTTGTACCCCCATTGACAAGGCAATTGTCTAATACTGGTCATGAAGCTGGAAATTTGAGTAATAAAGAAGTGCCAAATAAAGGACAAGCGGATGATGAAGAGGAAGATGAGGATGATGACTCTCATAGTCGTTATTCTCGATTAAATAAAGAACATCCATACGACTCACTAAAAACCAGTAAGAAAAGTTTTTTTAAATTATAGAAATTAAATGATTATGTTACCTTATTAATTTTTCACTCTTCTAAATTTATTTTCTTCACATATGTGTTCTATGGCTGAAACCATGTGTTGGGTATGATAGCTTCCAATTAGTGAAGCTAAAATTAGATACTGATTTCAAAATTTATTTGTTAATTCAAAATTTCCAAGTTAATTATGGCAATTGCAAACAAAAAAACAAAACGTCAAAAGGGTTAATTTAAATGGTAAATGATTCATGACAGCTGACTTCAAGCTCTCTATAGGCTACAGTCAAATGCTTTTATTCCTCTATCTTCCCATGAAAAGTTCTATTTTTGGTTTGATGGAGAAGGTTAAAAATGACTGAAATAAAGTAAATTGAACATTTTTGTGGAAATTTTCTCTTTATCTTGTTTTGAAAAAAGTTATTGTCCTTGTGTGAAGTGTCATGACAAAGTTTAATAAACTGAGGACTGTGATACAGATTCTCCAAGTTCATTAATATCTCTTGAAGGTGTAAATATTAATTCATTATTCAATCAAACACAGTAAGTTTCTTGACAGTTTTTCACCTTTGGTCCGTGAAAATTGAGTATAGGTACACTGTCTCATTTTTTTGTCTACTTATAGTGGTTTTCTCTCAATTAAAGTTGTTAAAGTAAAATTTATGTTGTTAAATTTGACTACGTATGTATTTCATCCATATGTGAATTTTTCAGCATCTGTGTAATACTTTGCCCTATGATCAAAGGTAACCAGTGGAACACACTTTCAAATTCCATGGTTCTGTCATTTTTAATCCAACAGTCATAAGAGTTGCACCAAACCAAACCTTTTTTATTGCTAACTTCTGGTAAGGATAATGACTTTAAAAAAATGCAAATAACTTTGCAACAAAAGTCACTACATATCAGCTATATGTTCATCTCTGCCTTTTTTAACAGTGGACTTATTTATTTTTCTTTTCTCTCTAAAATTAGCCTGAAAACCTTACTCTTTGTTTTTTTTGTCGGCATAGGGGATACATTTATAATATGTATACTGTAATGGTCCCTAAAGCCCTCCTAGGTGGCTGGACATTTGTCCATTTACAATCCACTGAGACCTCCTCCCACAGCTGGAAATTCATAGGGGCCACACCCACAATTAACTGAGGTTGCTATATCTGACCCAATAACCATGGAGACTGTTCCACAGACAGTTGGGGGGAAGAAGGGAAAGATCAAGAGGGATCGGCCTTGGGTCAAAATTCCCTCTTCCTATTTTTAAGTTACTACTCCTAACAGAATGAAATTGCCGAGGGTTCCCGATCTACCTCCCTTTCTGTGAGGTCGCACAATGGACGGGGGGGAGGGTATGAAGACAACTAGAGAGCTCCTTCCTCCTGAACATAGAATAATTTTACTGTCTAAGGAATTTGTTATCAGAACCTAATATATAACTAATTTCACAAATTACTATACATCTACTTACATTGAAGGAACACCATACAAAATACTCTTATAAGTATGAGTGAACGCGAAGTGGATGAATGATAAAGACGATAGCAAGTTTGAAATCTTCCAAGTTGAACATTATAATGGCATTTCATGCAAAAGAACGTGATTTCCACAAAAATAACCATCAGAGCATAGTAAAATCGTTATACATATAATTATTTTGTCACCTCTTTCTTACAACATTAACTAGATTTTAGTAATCAAGGGTTCTTCAAATCAATTAGTTACATAGATGGCATGGATAGTGTCTTACAAATTTAATCAGTTCCTTTTTTAAACCTGAAAGAAAAGAGAAGCTTCTGGGTGGGAATGTCGTCAAGTGGCAAGAAATAGTGGAGGGATGGGGGAATATCAGGTCGCAATGATGACTTCCATATATATATCCAGGGGGATGGCGATCTCGGGATTATGCTGAGACAGAAGGTTTAGTCCATGGGTTCTATCCATGTGAATCTCCAGTGCTGTGACTCCAGTGGGTGGGGTGAGGAAACTTATTTCTAGAGCATCATCTACAGCCAATCCTCGGTTGAGCATACAGTCCACCAATGCTGTTTCCAACAGTGCCTTCAG
This sequence comes from Calopteryx splendens, assembly GCA_002093875.1. NCBI lineage: Eukaryota > Metazoa > Arthropoda > Insecta > Odonata > Calopterygidae > Calopteryx > Calopteryx splendens. The sequence continues at coordinate 426,325 of LYUA01000451.1, read as the reverse complement.
CAATTGAGGGTGTGGGGCAGATTTGGCCCTTCTTATGGACCGCAGGCAGAACACCAATTATCTATCACCAACGCTGCCTTAAGCTATGGATGTGTCTCTCTCTGTCTGCAGATTAGGGGCCTGGACCATCTGTCAGTAGTTTAGAGATCTGAACGGTGTGCCTTGGTGCCCCTTTTATACCTTGGGTGTCACACTTAGATAAGGTAAAAGAAAAGAATGGGGAGAAGTGGCACTCAGTAACCACACTTCACTATGTCTCAGCCATTTGATTTGAGCCCACCATCTCCATCACCTTTGCAACCATCAGCCAATACATTGCTCTGGTGCTCATTACTCACACACTTTGAAAAAGACAAAAAAATTACAAAGGAACTTCCTGAGTTGGTCAACTCGACCAACATAGACAGAGTGGTAAAATGGTAATAGACTCTGATCATTACTATACATAAATGCATATCATTTCTAGTATTTACTGGTGGTGATGATTTATTTGATCAAGTTTTTATTTGAATAATTTACAGTATGTTTTTTCCATTTTCAGCTGAAGAGCATCCATATGCACAGGTTAAAACAAGTAAAAGTGACCATGGGAGAAGCCTGTATTACAATGAAATAAATGCAGGGTGAGATTTAAATTTCTTAATTCTTTTAATGATCTTGGAAGGTTCTGCTTAGAATGGATGCGTGCCTTATGGTAAGCATTTGCATACTTCTTATAATGCCTCTCAATTTTTTGTCCAATCCAGTTTTGTCCCATCATCATCTGCTCATGCTGATGCTGTTGAGGGCCCAGTACAGAATCCGGTACCTCCTCCAAGAGCTCATCGACGGTCACAAAGTGGTACAAATGGGAATTGTTCCTCATCACCTCCGGTAATAATGTGACATAGTCTTTTGAATGTTTGGTTTAGGTTTCACTAAAGTTAGAGAAAAGTACCAATGCAATAGCAGAAGGAGTATTGATAAAATAACTTGTTTCTTTGTCAAATGACAAGAAAAGGAATTTATAAAATTTGTATCAAGTATAGGATGCAAAGTTATGGTTATCAAGACTTTTTAATAATATTTGTTTGAGCCATTTTCAAATCGAGAGGCATAAGGTGAACATTGCAACAATTTCCATGAAATTAATATAAACCTAAATTGCCAAATGGGTTAATCAGGGCAATAACATGCCTGCCTGCTAACCCAAAGGTCACAGGTTTTTGTCCCACAGTGGGCGTGGGTATTGTCAACGCTGGTGTTTTCTGGCCTTGGGAAACCTGATGGCTAGCCAAGAGTGTCTTATAAGGGTCCCAGGGGCACGTGAGTTAGAAAAGCAAAAATATTAAAATATTTAATTCTTAATTAGTCTGTTGGATATAGCACACTCACCTGCAAAGAGGTTTGAATCTCACTTCAGGGGAGAATGTCATTCAAGTCTTGAAATAAATTTTTGGAGATCCTCAAAAATGGAATATAGCACCTTTTTTTGGTACATCCTGGAATTCAAATGGAAATGAGTGGGATTATAAGACTTTTCCTATGCCTCATTTATATATTTTTCTTCACCTGTGTACTAAAATTTCTTTTACCTCAGGTAATTGCAATGTTGCCCTGACTGTATCAACTTATTTCACTGGTCGTTAATCTTTTTCATTTAAGAATATTGCTGTGTATTTTTTACTTTAGTTTGTGAAAAATTATTTTCATGTAGAATGTTATTCTTTCATTAATTTGTTCACCATTTTGTTCACCATTAGTTGGGAACCTATTGTAAATTGTTTTTCTCAATGTAATTCATAATTAGAAAAAATACATCACTTATTCTTGTGGGGGAGGGGTGTGGTAGTCCAATGGGTAGAGTTCTAAGCTACTAACCTGAGGGACCAGGTTCGATTCCGGGTGATGCCTTTGGGTACCCTCAGCTTCACCCAAGCTGTGTGGTTTTTCCAGTACCAGGTCATCCTGGGAAACTTCATGCGCTATAGGGATAGGAACCGGCCATTCTACCCTGATGTATGAATCTCACATGCCATTGGGCTGAATATTGGGTGAACTCTCCCCTCACCTACCAAACCAACCTTCGGGTTGATTACTGTGATATTTTTTTGGATCCTTGCATAGAGCGATTTGCAGAGTGCAGTTTTCTGTTTAATATTTGAATGCAAAGATCTCTCTTTCCCTGAAAATTAATCCTCATTACGTAAATTTTCTTTTTCACATCAACTATGTAACCTCTTTTGCCCTCATACGTACTTGTGTATGACCTTATGACATTGTTCAGGATAAAAATTTAGATTTTTTTGGTATCTTTAGTGTGGAAATTTGTCCACCATGTGAAAATCAGATTATTTTGTGTGTGTATAACCTAACCTTTTTGTTTGAATATGTGCAGTCAGTACACATTCCGGCAGCCAAAGCAATATCTGGAGGTATATCAGCTAATCAAGAACTGCCATATATGACTCCTCCTATCAACCTAGAAAATTCCAACCCGTCCACATCGGCCTTAACTGCCACTGTGTCTTCCTCATTGGCATCACGAGGTTTAGCCAATGGGTCAACTCCTGGTTTAGAAACTGGACCTGGACCATTCCAGCAGCGAGGGTCGAGGGGGAACTTCCATAATCTTGAATCCCAGGATTCAAGTAAGTTAATATTAAAATTGTTTTGAATTTTTGTGGCAAGACTTTGATTTATGTTGAAAGTTTTCTCATTAAAATTAAATTGTCTGATCATTGAACTATCAGCATTTAAATTTATATTTTAATTAGTTTGGCATGCATGATTACTAATAGTAGTTTATTGTGCATACATATGCGAAAAATTCACAGTAAAAATCATTCGCCTGAACCAGGA
>LYUA01000451.1:393143-412397 GCA_002093875.1 Calopteryx splendens | reverse complement strand
CACTTTTTAGTACACTACATGACTAACCAAGTCACATTTAACTTTAATCTTTTTTATTGTTTTTTAAGCATGCATGAATTTTGTTTTCCCATTTAAAGGTTATTAAGAAGAACAAGAGGAAATCTGAAGGGTCAACACTACAAAGTCTTCCAATTCCTGTTACCAGTAATGCTGATTCTGCTCGCAAAAGTGTTGGCTCATCTAGTTCTTCTTTGATAATAGCAGCAATAAATGGTCAGTCTAACAGTGATGATAAACAATTTGAAAGCTTTAAATGTTTTTTTATATTGTAATATTTTTAATATGTGTATCATGTGTTACTGTTTAGAGAGAATAGTATGAATATTCCTATATTAGACATAAAATATCCTAACCTAACGAACCTCAAGATATTTTCCCTAGGCATTAACATACTTAACAAAAGGGAATCTTAAGTTCGATGGAAATTTTTATCTAGTGAAGAGGTTTTAAATATTATTGTTTAAACAATTAAAAGTTGTGATTGACTTGTATTTTTATTTTATGCATTCAAGTTTTAAAATAATATACATGATGGTTGTGTAAAAGGCCAGATATTTTTATACGGGTCCCTTGTAAAAGTTGAAAATAGGGATGGGGTGATACCACAAATTCGATACTCGATTCTCGATGCCGACATTAAAAAGAATTATAATATCATTTTAGAACATTTAATTTCACATTTATAATATGACTCCACATGGTTTAGGCAAGGTCTACTGTTCTTTTCACTAAATCAGGGTCCGAGTTTTTCCGAGTCCATATGATCATACGAAAGTTTATTTGAAGCCACTGATGCTTTCGTAGAAAAGTACAGCGGTTCTATATTGCTTCCCACCTTGCAAATAAAAATGAAGCATAAAAACTCTGGAACAAATGAATTGTAAGAGGTGTTCGTAAGTTCATCTCATCTGAATTCAAATTCAACTGTGTGGTGAGCTATATTTTAAGTTCTCCTTGTTCCTAACCTAATTTGGGCATTCACAGTGATGAAGCATTAAATAATATTACTTATAGGTTAATTTTCCATACTTTTTATGGAATATGGTTTCCTATGGCCTTGACTCGTAAAATATAACAGCTTTAGCAAGATTTATGTATATATTTTCTCAGTAAATGTTTACAAGTGTATCAAATCAGCGATATTGTGAAATTGAGTTGACACTCGATACTTACGATATGATTAAGTATCGAGTGGTATCGAGGAATTCACAGTATCGAATCCCATCCCTAGTTGAAAACTTTCGGGAAAGTCATTTTATGCGTTGCTTACTTTCTAGATTGTATATATGAAATATGCTGTTGATAGTACCATTAATTATAAGAACTTGAGAGCTCATAAGAATGGAGAACTGTTTTATTTATAGATAAGATACAGATAGGATAATAGGATATATAAGATATAGATAGATTTTAGCTATGGGTTTACATGCATTTTCCAGATACAAAATATAGAAACAATGACAGCCTGCAGAAATAATAATTATTATAATTATATATTGTTTTAAGTTTTTAGTAAGCATACAATAGACCTCATCAAAACAGAACATGCGGCAGCATATCTGCCCAAATATTTTTCCTACATTTAGGTAAGAAAATGATAATTGGCAACACCCGAGCTTATGGTGAATGTTTAAATTTATGATACTTCATTTTTATCGTGAAGGGTATTTTGTAAGTAATGTACGGGTCAAATTTTAGAGAAACTGAATGTAAGACTAGGTTTTTGAAATGTCACTTTAGGGAAAAAATCTTAAGATACATGGGAATGGTATGAGAAGTATGCAGAAAGTTTTCTATGTGTGATTAATGCTACAGCACATTTATGTAAATATTACTGCATTAAATAGGTTATATATGTTTTTTTCTACAAAATTAAGTATTTTTCATGTCAAAACTTGACATTAAGTTAAATAACATGCAAATTGTTCTCCTGTGAACATTAGGATATTTAATTCCATAAGTGTAACTTTGATAATGTATATCATCTTCAAGCCCCACTGCACCCTCAGAACCCAAAATGTGTTTTGAATTTCATCATCCCTTTCTATTTTTTTCTGTTTTATCCCATCAAAGAGATTTCTCATTTGATCTCCTCAGACTTTCATTCCTTATCCTCTACGTCATAGATCCCTTATGAAACATTGTCCTCGATGCTGTTCAAGTTTGCCACATGCATACATACATGGTTTCGGAACTAAAAATTATGAAAATTTCCTGCTTTAAGTTTTCCATTTACAAAGTAGTATTTATGTGTTTAAAAGTTATTATAAAACAGTATAGATATGTACTTGTATTTAGAACATAATATACCTTAATGCAATAATTTAAAATGGCAATTGAGTTCTGATTTACATTTAGTAGGAGAATTCATAAATAGTAATACAAATATAAAAGTTAAGATGAGGATGACCCTTGTCATTTCTTTGGGAAGAACTCTGTCACCTAGAACCATCCTCACCACAAACATGAAGAATTGGAATATTGAGGTAAATCTTTTGTGAAAAGCTAGGTGAATCACAATGTAGCAACTCTCCAATGACCATGCCGTCAATTCAAGAACCTGTGATGAATTCTCGAAGGCCATTACCTTGGAGGATAGGGCTTCAATGTTCCTTACCCAGGTTGCAGTGAATGATAAGAGTTACAGAATTTGACTCCAGGCATTATGCCATGTCTGACTCTCATGAATATATTTTTGGCTATTATCATGAAATTTGAATGCACGCTTGTGCAGAGTAAGTTATTGTGCATTACACTTACGTGAGGGCTGCATTCCAGAATTGCTTTTCTTGAAACCATGAAATGCTTGAAAATAGGTTGTTGTCACTTCTCAAGTGAAGAAAATAATTGTCTCATATTCAGGACATTGGGATAGTTAGATTATCCTTGTAGCTTACTGAATAAGTATGTTGGGTGGATTAAATTGGACATTATTTTTTACAGTTTATTTGTGTCAAATAATGCACAGAAATCAGTATGGTCTGTTATCTGTTTTAAGTATTTGTACAATGCATTGTTAAACCTGTATGTTTCTTATATATGTAATTGTTTCAGTGGAAAGTAACTACCTATTTCATGTATCAAAGGTTCCTGTTTTATGATGAGTTCACATTATGATATCATTTTACCCTCTGTTTTGTGAAGTAGCTAATGACTTAATGTATTAATAGACTCACATTACAACTACACCCTCCCTTTAAAATTTCACATGTTGTGAAAGTTGAATGCTGGTTTTGCTTTTTCCCTAAAGTTCATGCTAGCAAACAATTGTGTGTACACTGCAGTGACTCCTTTAATTTTTTAAAATTATAATACATATTAGAATGCCTACATAGATATCCATAAACTATACATGCATGCATGTTATAAAGCCACACAATTGCCCTTAATGTGGTGACAATTTGTTCTAATGTCTCTCAGAGCTAGCAATAGTCACTGGATGACACAGCATAATATATAATAGCTAATATTGTGTTACTTAAAATAGTACAAACTACACTTGCACTATGGTAAGTCTTCTGAAGCATTGTTCTACATTAGAATGGCCTGAGTGAGCGGCTGTGTGTACAGCTTTACCTGATGTTTGCTCAATCTTGTTACTGTGTCCTTCAGAACAACTTTATATAAGGGGAAATGGTGCCTATTTAGTTTTAAAGATTATTTAGAAAACATTGTTCAACTATTTATTAAGTAAGTGTGATTTAAGTCATGAGATCATACATAGATGTTAGCTGCACTAAATGCTTGAGAGTAGAAATGTTAGAAACTTGATTCCTGAGCTCTGTGGGAAGTGAGAGGATCATCATAGAGAGAATTAGGAACTGGAACGGCTGGTGTCTGTGGAAGCCCTTCTCTTAATGGACGATACACAGTTCTCTGTCAAAGCTGGAGAACCCTATTCACTGCTTATCTGCTTTCGAAAGGAAGCTGGCAGATAGTGTCATTTGGACTAGTACACTCCAGTCATGCAACTGAATAATGAACATAAGTAAGTGTTGGGGACAAATAATTTGAATGTACAGAGATAGGCGGGGTTGTCCATTATTGCCGGTGCTTTTAAACATATATGCTGAGGAAATGTTAAGAGTGACATGGGATAGGATTGAGTGGGGAATAAAAGTAGGTTATAATGTCAGGTTTGCAGATGATTAAGCAATAGTAAGATACAAAGATGACAATTGTTGCTGAGTGCCTCAAAAGATAAATGCAAGAAATATGCCTTAAAGATTAATCACAAGAAGACCATGAGATTCTCAAGAAGTAGGGTAGCTAAGTTAAACATTAAAGTAGGAGGTAAGAAACTGGAGGAGGTGGAACAGCTTACATATTTAAGCAAAATTTATGAGGAAAATGTGCATTATGGTAGAGACATCAGGAGAAGAATAGCATTGATGAAAGAAGCAATCACAAAAAGAAGCGAATTGCTGACAAGTGTGCTAAGTGAAGATGTTAAGAAAAGATAAGTTAATACTTCAAAATTAAGCATGTCATTCACATAAAAAACCTGGGCATTGTGGCAAGAGAATGTGCTTAGGGACGAAGCCTTTTAGATGTGGGTATGAAGAAAAATGGAGAAAATAAGTTGGACGGGAAGGAAGACTAATGATGAAGTTTTAAATATGTTTGGAGAAGAGAGGAAGTATCTAGGTGAAATTTAAATAGGAGAGAAAAATTGGCTTTAGGAGATATTGGCAGGTAGTGGGATATTGAAGGCTGATATAAAAGGCAGTATGTGTGGTAAGGAGGGAGGATGAAGAGGATAATAATAATAATAAATTGTCTTTATTGGGATGAGATTGAGACTATAATAGTCCCTTCTTCCACCTAACCCTTCATCAGATACATACAAAATATAAGGACACAATTTAATAAATAAATAAAGGATATGCTTTTTGAATGGCACGAAGGCAAGTAGGAAACATGAAATATTGAAGAAGCACGTAATTATAGGGTACATAAGTGGAAGGCAATGCAATACATAATTGGCAATAATTGTTAGGGTCCATCCAAAACCTACCTTAAATTGTTAGATTACCTTTGGTTATGATATCTTCCAAATCTATGCAATAAGCACAATCATTTATGACAAAAAATTGAAAACACTTACTGTCAAGACGAAGAGGTAAAGAAACAGAATTGGCAAGAATTCTGTGATTGATTCTGTGATGCTACATGCATAATATTAAATATTGATATGGCTGTGTAATGATGAAGATTGTGAAATGCAGGTAATCAATCGATGGGCAGCAATTTTAACTGCATTTATAACATTTTTTTAAGGGTGAATTAAAACACTATTGATTCAAGTATTGGTGAAGAAAATCCAATTAGGTACTTGTCATGCATGTAAGCATTTATATGTATTATGTATGTGTCACTGAAAATGTGGCCATAATAGCAAGGAACTTATGTACATACATATGTCCAATTATCCATAATTTTCAATTTTTCACTGGTACCTTCACTTCAATCACCATGTGTAATTGGCACTAAATATACTTTTGGGGTCTACTAGTTGATTATATCCACCTTTTCCAGTTTTATTATAGCTTGCATCAAGGATGGCAGTGTAACTTAGGTATTATTTACACATTAACCAATTTGACATCTTGAGTTAAAAAAACATCTCTCTCCTTAGAGTTAATTAATCTACAAAAAATGGGATCAATCTTGATAAAATTAAAAAAAACATCATAATTCGTTTCTCTACTTTATGGTTTACTGTGGACTTTAAAATGGTTTTAGTATGTGTAAAATATCCACCTGTTATTTCTAAATGCCTTTGTAACAGGTATTCAAAATGTTATTTACTCTAAAAAGTCTTATTTTGAAATTGAAGTAATTGAAAATTTGATAGCAAGTACATAGGTTCTTTCATAGCATAAGAGGGATTAACTATTTAAATTATTTTTCCATGGCTAACTTGACTCATGTTAGGTATGAGTGAAATTAAGGTGTACCTATCTCCAAGTAAATTGTAAATCTTGAGTGATTTTTCCAATTTTTGAGAGAAAACATTGGAGCAGATTACTCAAGGTGACATTCTCCAGTCACTCAGAAATGTGTCGTTTCATGGTATCATCTTTTGAGTTAAGACGGTGAATTTATTATTTATGTTAAATATGAATTTTACTGCAAGCAATCTTACCCTGAGAAGCATGTTTAGTTTTATGGCATCAATTGGGGGTGAACCACGGGTGCTGATTGTGCCTATTGCTGATGAGACTAGATGTTTCAAGTTTGATTCTTTATTTAATTTTGAGAAAAAGATTTCAGTGATTAATAAAAGTTTCTCCAGAACTGCTGTCTTCCAGGGAATACCATTAAACCCACAATCATCACCCTGCACTTGTCCTAATAATTGTAATGCTGTGTAAATTTATTATGTTACCACTCGATGGTGTACATTCAGAAACATAATTAACCAGGTTTGTCCTTCCACCTAGTCAAATTGCAGTCATTTAAGATTGAGCACCATATCACCCGAAAATTGTGGAAAAACCCAGATGAAACACTTTTGTGTAAGTTAATGCTCAAATTCAAGATTTAAGTTTTTTCGGCTAAAAGTTTTTGTATTGGAAAAAATTTGATTGGCTTGTTTCATTGCTTCGTATAAAAAAATTTAATTTTGAATGTTTATGAGGACATCAGAATGCATTCCATTCAATAATTTAAATATACGCTGAGCCTTAATGGTTTAATTTTAAGCATATGCTTAAGCATATTGTCACCCATTGAAAGAGATTGATGTTTTTGTTTATTATGACATGATTATAATTTTGCATGGAATTGGATATGTATTTAAGTGTCCAGTTGGTATGAAATAAGAGGCATGAATATAAATTATGTATCTGTATAAAGTATCTATCAGATTGATGTAAGCAGTTTGATTACTGAAGTTGTACTCCGTAAAAAAATAGGTACGTGTATATTTTCTAGCCATATTTTTGTAGTTTGGTAATAGTCCTAAAACTTTGTGAGTTGATAATTAATAATAGGATTGCTTAATCAACATATAAAATAAGAATGTTAAAGGTTTAACTGTGAACAGCAAAGGATGTTTTGTTTAAGAATATCAATCAGCAAAACTTGTGTGTGTAATTTGGCTATTTTTTATTTTTGTGAAGTAACCCTGTACTATCTTAATTAACTTTGCTAGGTTTACTTTGCTCACTGGTTTAAGAGGCTGTTTGTGGTTAAATACTGCTTTTCAAGATTAGATTGCAATTATGGCCAATACCATAAAAATTCTCTTTTTCAATGGCTTAATTCAGGAGTATATATCATGAAAAGGGTTCAATTTGGCCATATAAATGTAAAAATCCTTTTTTTCATCATGTTTTTTTGGTTTCGTAAAAGCCAAGTCAGGGAAATGTCAAGCAGGCAGGAATACCTGTAATTAGGCACAAAAGGCTGTCAAAAGTCCAATTTTATGCAATCAGGAATGCATGGGGGTGAAAAATATAAAATAACATTTTTCATCATGTCTTGATAACATTACTAGGTACCTATATCACTGAATGATTAATCTAATAAATGAATTTTTTTAAAGGTTGTAAAATAGATCATAGTTAACTCATCCTTATGTATTTTGCACAAACTGCTAGGTAAAGTGAGAAGTAATAGTAGAAGAATTAGGCAAGGAAGACATGTAGTCATGGTACAAAAAACAAGTGAAAACAAAATTGGAAAAAATATCAAACTTCCTTAGGTAGTGTTGGGATGACAACACATTTTCTTCATACTCAATCCTGATAAATTTAAAGTAAGCATAACCCTCAATGTCTTGTTATTAGTTAGACCTATAAAAATGGCAATGGACCTATCTCCTCTTCATATTGCTTTTATTAAAAAATTGTACTTATGTGTATGTATTCATGCACTGTGATGTGCACAGTCTCTGTCCACATACAACGAAAAGGTTGCGAAGAGTTACATAAATGCTCTTTAAGGGTCTAGATATGTGAAGAGATAATATTTACATCATATATCTAATTCCTACATCCCAATGTCTACTTACTTAACATCAGATCTTTGTAGCCATCATTGGGTTCAAATTATCTTTTCAATATTTCACCCTTGAAAACTTTTCAATTTTTTCACATATTACTCCATGCTTCTGCATAACTTGGTATAACTAGTAAGGTCATGTGCTTTCTTGATGGCATAGTAAACCTTGGCTTGTGCAACAGTTTTCTGAAATACTCGACCTTTCACCGAATTGAATGGCTAATGGGGCATGCAGATATTTTTGCAACATTTTGTTTAATTTCTGATCTCTTTTATCTCCCAAGTTTGATTTTACATTTATATCACATTTATAAATTTTAGATTTCTTTATGTTTAAGGTTCTGTGGTATATGTTTAGTGTCTTTGAAGTTAGTGACCTGCTGGGTCTGCAGGAGCTGATACTGACAGGGTACAGGGAAATTAAATGGCATGTTTGAATATTATGGTACAGGAAAATCTAATCACACTGTCTTCTTCCAATTTCAAAAGGATAAATATTGAATTATTCTTGGGAGTACTGAAGTGGATAAAATTTGATTTGATGATATCTACCTATGTTGAGTATTAACTGTTTAAAAGTGCCAGTTAGTATAAGTTTTACCTTGAGGAATGGTGCAAATATCAAATATATGTGTTTTTCATACTGACCTCCAGTCCTTGTTATGTATCATGATTTTCTGATGAGGTTAAATAAAGTGTTGGGTTCAAGAAAATGAGTCAAGAAATATTAATCTGATCCTTTTATGTCTCTTNNNGTTCAAGAAAATGAGTCAAGAAATATTAATCTGATCCTTTTATGTCTCTTGGCTATTGGGGCACACCCTTGGGAGTTCATAGCATATCAACCCTCATAATGACTTCACTGGAATGTAAGCAAAATAAATGAAATTGAAATCACTGCACAGTATGTCGTTCATCCTACCACACCATGTGCAGGGACAACATTCTGTGCCTACATGGCACAGAATGTTGGTGCATGATTGCCACTTCATTTCTTTCAACTCACAATCAAATTGTCTTCTTATTTAAATGATGTAATAAAATAATGGAAAAAGAAAACTTGCTTTAAAAATGAATGGAACTCCATCACTTCCAATCAGCTGATCCCTGATCTTGATCAGCTTAAACAATGCCATTTGATGATATGCAACTTTTGTAACGTTAGGTGACTGTGTGGCCAAGTTTGGGAAGAAACCTTTCTCTCTCATTCCACTACTAAAAATCTACTACATACTGGTCAACTTAACTTTAATTTACTTGGGATCATGAATTTAACATGATAAAGTGTTTCCATAGTAATTCTACAGAAATCGTTGATTTGCTGCTTTCAGTTTCATACCAAAATTTGAAATTTGTGACCCTTTTNNNNGATTTGCTGCTTTCAGTTTCATACCAAAATTTGAAATTTGTGACCCTTTTATGTGTGGTACAACATAGTTTTTATGCTTACTGGCTTCATAATTAGCTTAGAATTGAATCTTGTGCAGCCCTTGTTTTTACCAGCCACAGTTTTGATGTACTTTTCAGAAATAGCAAAGTTGGTAAGGGATTAGTGAATGAATTAATAATAATACACACCCTTTTATAAGCTAATGGCTAAGTTTATATGCTCAGTAAATTGAATTAGGCAATTGTTTTTGCATACTTCAAACTTAAATGATTTTTTCCACTAAAATTTTTTCAATGCACATGTTTTAAAACTTTTTTATATTCACTTCTAATTTTTATTTAAAATAAGGACTAGTTAATTAGAAGTAAAAATGACTATCTTACTTAATTTAAAAAAGAATTATATTGTTATTTACATATTTCCTACTTGATGAGGCATGTTAGTTGAATAATGCAAGGTTTAATTTGTGTTTTTCAACAAATAAAGGCATATTTGCTGGTAGTTTATATATTTTGTAGAAATATTTCCTTTCATGTAGAGTAAAAATATACCTTGAATTGAAAGCATCAGAATGAGATTTGAAATCCACTTGATTTTGACATAGATGAACATTTTGGATCTAAATGAGATAGAAATTCTTGTGAAAAAAAGACAGCATGAACACATTTATTTCATAAATTGAACAGCCACTTATGGCAGAAGAAATTGAGAAAACAGCAATGATATCGGACTGTGTAAAATTTGGTTGGTATGTAATACATATAATATTTTTTGAGATTATCCATTGCCAAATACTACTAGCAACTTTCAATAGTGTGTATTTTTATCTCACCCTTTGTGCAAAAATTATGAATGTGTGAAACTAGAAAATTAAATTAAAATTGAAATTAAAAAATGCAATAGTGATTAATGTTCTATAAATATGAGAATTAATCTATTTTTAGTAAGTCCTTCAAAATAATTTAGAAAAGCTCTGTCTATCTTTTTCAATGATGCCATCCCTTTCGTTTCCTTTCCATGAAATTCCATTTTGTCATTTTAAATCACAAGGGAAAGTAAAAGGGGAGCTCAAATTTAAATGTTTTATTATTGCCTTAATTTTAAATCTGAATGAAAAAGTACTAAGTGTACCTTGGCTTTTCTTTTCAAATATCATTTTTATTTATGCTCAGTCACACTTTTATGAGGGTATCCATAAACTAAGCTGTTGATGTTGAGTATCAGGAGTTCATGTAGTGTATTCATATCTACCACCTTATTTAAAACGTTCAACCTGGTGGGTAACAATCAGTGTTGCTACTGGGCAGCATTATTCACTGGCACTGTCACAATGGCATTGGTCTCCACGGTGGCATGATCCACTGGTGGCTTGTGTTTTCCTTAGATTCATCTGTGATATTTGATAGGAGCTGGTTTGTTTAAAAAAATGACTTTTCCCTTGCCAGGTAAAAAATAAAATTTATAATTATCACATTGCCCAATGCTCAACATTTTTCACCCTTATGCTGTCTCTCTGGTATGTAATAGAATTTTGTGTGCCAGGTTGAACGTTTTTAATTAGGAGTTTTACGGTGCCAATTAAAAATGGCATCAGAAAAAAATTGCTGTGTAGCTTGTAAGGCATTGCATAATACAATTTGGGTTTGCATGTGCTTAACTGAGTGAAATGATGATGTGTATGTTTGCTTCAAAAGTTTAATGAATATGAAATATTTAGAGTTACCTATATACATGTGAAAAGATTAACCCTGATACTTATTTTATTTGAAAACACTTGGTAAATTATAATACAGAGGCTAAAGTTATTGCATTATTGGGGTATATGTGAAAATATTTCCTTCCTTTTTTTGTTGCAGAAATGCTCTTCTTTTACAGTGATAAAAACATAGTGACCTTTTGTATCCACAAATTAATTTTCCTAAACGAGCTACATGCAATCAGGAAATAATTTTTGGGATTGACTCTGGAATGTCAGGTGTTTTATGTCCAAATGGAAAACGTTTCTTTCGTCTGACTGCATTTTTGTAATTTGCAGGAGTTGGGGTTCCCACAGGAAGATGGTCGGAATCTGAAGAGCACAAAATTTCTGCTCTCCCTGCATCCTCTAGAAGAAAGAGCTCAGAAGGCTCGAGTATGACCACCTCCGACCCCGATCTTTCCTTGGATGTTCGACTGAGCTTGGCCCTTGGGGAGGAGGCAGAAAGTGAGGGGGAGTGGGGTGTAGATGGAGAGTTCAGACTCAGTGATGTTTCTTCGGCTACCATTGACCCCAGTGGTCATAGAAACAGGGCGATGATGGGGCTGGGAAGACCGACAGTGGCATCTCAGTTGCCTCAAACTGAGGAAGGGGATGGCTCGGGATATGAGAGTGTGGGCTCCCGCAATGGGGAGATTGTTTCCTGTCGAGGTTCACTCGCTAGGAAGTTGGGTGGTGAGGATGCTGGCTATGAGGAGTTAAAGCCTAGGCGCACAGCCTCAAGTAGGGGTGATCCTGGTTATGAGAGAGTAAGGAGGGAGGGTCCCCCCTTTGTTGATGATGACGAGGACGATGAGGAAGAGAGAGAGGGTGAGCCAAGGTATGAGAGGGTGTCTGCAAGAGGGAGGGGTGCAGTGCCAGGTTATGAAACTGTGAGGGAGCGCACAGTGGGAACGGGAGAACCAGACTATGAGAGGATGAAGGGTGAGGAAGAGGAGCCAAATTATGAGAGTGTTGGGTATTCAGGGAGTCTCAACAGCGGCCATATGTCCAATGGGCCTGTGGGTGATAGCTTACATAATGATTACGAGAGTTTGGCAGGGGTAAGCAATGGCGATGAAGTGGCATATGATGGCAGGACATCATGCTCCCCCATTACTATGCCCTCTCTTGCTGGAGCTGTAGACCAATCTTCTCAGCTGGATGCTATGTATGCTAAAGTCCACAAAGGAAAGAAAAATCCATAATGGTGCAATGAGTTTTTTATATAATATTATTCTCTCTATGAAAGGTGAAGATAAGGTGGTTATTATCAGCCATTTTTGTATACATACACACAATTGTGATGTATTTTTCATTGGAAATGAGCTGCTAACCTTTGTATTTCATAAAATCATCTTTTTCTTAACATGTTTTGCAAGTTATAAATCTTTGGGAATCATTAACTTCTCTCATATAAGAATAAACAAAGGCATAGCAGTTATCTATTCTTAAGGTGATGTTGATTGATGTAGAGCAGTTTTTGCTTGGAAAAATATAATTGATGATTGCAGTGAAGGAAAATCTTAGTGATCTTTTGTTCAATTATTCTATTGAATAATCATAGGATAGAGATAGAAGTAGCAAACTTATTGCTAATCTGTGGTTCATTGAATTTGGCATTTTGGTAAGGCTAAGAAAGCCTTGGAATATGCACACAGGTATATTATTAAAAGATCATATGACCTAATTATGTGAGATATGTAATTGGAAAAGAAATATTCATGACATTTAATTTGATGGTTTGAATGTCTTGGAGTGTATATACTTCATAGAATTGCTATGAAACTATCAGAGCCCATTGGAATATTTCATGTTCTAACCACAATCATCGTGCATCACAAATGGACCTCATAGGGAACTTAGCATCTATCATAATTTAATGCTCAAGTGTAAGTCTGGCCATAAATTAAAATCTTCTGTAGTTATTTTTTGAAGAAGTTTACTGTTGAGAGATTAGAGAAAATTTGAAAATAACATTCAAGATTGAAGCATTGTTGTTGTTATTCCTAATGTTAACTACAGTACCTAATGCTTCTTAAGGTAATATAATGATAATTTACATGTGAAGTTGGGCATAGTGTTTTGAAATAATTTGACATAAGTCACAATATTGTGGGTACCTTAAAAATTTGATGATGTTACTTAAAATTTAGTAAAATACCAGAAAGTAAATTCATTAAACAGCCGTTCTAGTAGCTCAAAATATCATATAACACCAATTAACTTCTTATCAGTAGAGAAACCTAAGGGAATTGCCTTGCTCCATGGCATTCCACATCAAGAATGAATTGTTGAAATTGACCATGTGTGTAGTGCTTAATGGCAGTTGATGCAATTATCTGTTGGGAGATTTCTATTATGGCCCAAGGGTAATTTATTTTTTGGTAATGAGTGAAGTTCACTTGCCAATTTTTCATTAATTTACAATTCAGAGAATTTCATTGGAGAGCAACTCGGTAAGTTTTAGTCTTCGGTATCTCTTGAATGCATTTGACATTGCTCAGTAAACCCACTGTAACTTAATTCCAATGCTTGAGTCCAAGAGCTTGACTCGCAAAAATTACCAAATCCAACAAATTATGGTATCATTTAAGCTCTTAGAAGGACAGTTGTATCATGTGATGTTTTGAAAATGAATGCTTTTGCACATTGTATATTTTTGTTGCACAGCTGTCAAGCCTTTTTCTTTAAATTATGGTTTTTTGTTATTTAACATTGATACTATATAGGTCATAAATAGTTTTTTTTTCATTTTATCCTTTTGTGCTTATGTACCTGTTGTTCTTAGTTACCTTGGATATTTGAAAATTGTCTTAGGAAGCTATAATTTTCATGAGGGGCTTAAAAAGGTAATATTAATATCTTTAATGACTAAGTAATTTATGAACCTAATATCCTTATTGCCTACCTATGAATTTGTTCTGGCGAATGCATTATAGGCATTTCTATGATATTTTCTTGAATATATGCTATTAATAAGTATGTTTATGCATTTACCTTCTGCTAATTCTTTGCAGTTAAGTATTAATTTGCCCAATTTGTGAATAAGATTTTGTTTCCATTGATGATACATAATTATCCTAATTATTCAGATTATTCAGGAACCAAAATTCTTTTTTCTTACATTTTGTTCACATAAATTGCAGTACATGATTTCGTGTACATGTTTTATGGTGAAAATATTTTTATGAATGATGTGTGAGTGAAATTAGGTTGTGATGCATTTTTTTATGTTTTTGTGTGAAATAAAAGCAAGGTTTTCATAGTCAGTTTTGATGCAATATGGGCTTTATGTCTGGTTGTTGGGTGCTGTGTTCAAAATGTCTTAATTAAAAATAGAGGCTTGAATTAGAAAACTGATGAGTATATCAAAGTAATGTGTTGATGACATTAGTAAGTATGGTATGTGATGCTTTATTATGTATATGAGGAATCTTTGGTGGTAAAAAAGAAATATATGAAGTACGTGAGAAAATTTTACTTTTTTGTTGGAAATTGTATTTTCATGAATTTCGTGCCGACCATCTTTCACTTTTTCAGAAAAAAGTTTTGTTCTTTGGTGTTTTGAAAATTATTTTAATTTCTAAATCTATCGAAGTTGTCTTTTCATCAATTCCAATGTATATTTATATATATGCTGAGAATAGTGCAATGCCTGAGAAATAAACTGTGTTACCAGTACCTAATGTATCGGATGGGTTGTTTGCAGTGCAATTCTGCTTACTAATCGTGTGGGTGAACCACTCTTGTGTATTTGTTATTAATGTAACGTTAAAAAAATACACTACCTCTCTTTGTCACTCTTTAAGAGATGGTTCAACGGGTTTATTTTGGTCAGAGCC
Organism: Calopteryx splendens; assembly: GCA_002093875.1. Classification (NCBI taxonomy): domain Eukaryota; kingdom Metazoa; phylum Arthropoda; class Insecta; order Odonata; family Calopterygidae; genus Calopteryx; species Calopteryx splendens. The sequence continues at coordinate 397,396 of LYUA01000451.1, read as the reverse complement.
AAATTCTTTGTGATTTTTTGAGGGAATTAATCCTGGTTTTTATGGGAGCTATTTTATCAGGCTTATCAAGCCTGTGTGTAGACTTTTTATAGATGTTTTAACAAGCTGAGAGAATTTTAAAGCTGTATTTGTAGGAATTTATTTATTACCAGTGATTAACGAGTGAATGGAGAAGAGAGTGAAAGTTTTGTATGTAATCTGCAGTAAAGCATTTTCATAATATTATGAAAGCATATTTTCCTGTGCAGTACATCTTGAATGCTACTGTCTCTTTAATTTCCTTGGAACTTTGGTTGCTTGTTTCATCCTTCAAACCGTAAAGTATTTATTTATGTGGGTCTCACTAATTCCTCTATTTTAAGGTAAGATACTTTCATCTTTCTGATGCTTAATAGTTTCAGTTATAAAGGTTCGTTGATATTTTGTGAAATACATCTTTGATTATTTTCTTATTTGTTGGTGAAGAAGTCAAAATAAATTATTTAAGTAAAAAATAAATAATTTAAAGTAGAATTTGGGCTGAGAATGTCATTTTGTTATGCCTTGTGTGTATTTTATGTTGCCTGTTAATTGTGTACCTCACCTTTTCAAAGAAACTAAAGCTCTCTGGTAAAGAAGTAATTTGTTTTTATTTAGTCATATCTATTTCATACCATATCATATTTTGATTAGAGTTTATTTTGATGTTGGATTGCTTGCAGAGAAAAATTATCATTTGAAGGAAATTATTTACTAAGTACTACATATCGTGTGACTACTTAATGCTATTTCCAATGTTGGGTGAATTAATCAAAAGACATAATTGGGCTCAATTACATTACTTAAGTAAAAAGGTAATCGATTGCAAGTTCAAGTTAATTCTTGGGAAAGTAATTGATTGTATTCACAAGTAGAATACAGTTACTCCAACTGTAATTAAAAATATTCTAGGAATACTAGAATTATGTGCACTTCTACAAATTTCATATGTTGTCATTTATATTTCTACCTTGAGTTCTATTGTCTATCAAGTATATGAGGTTAAATTATTGACAATGTACATAGTAATTTAGGTTCAGAGATATGAAAAAATTAAAATGGTGAAGAAATCCTATTCCTGCGTGTGACCACCAAATATTGAATTAAGTCTAATAACCCATCACACTGTCATGTTGGAAGAAAGACTACTTGAAACAGGTAGATCCCTTCAGAAAAGTTTATTTTATATTTTCAATTCAAAAATAACTTTGTTGTATTCATCGGGTTTGAATTCAACTCTTCGAGTTGACTCGAATTGGCCCATGCTCTGGATCAAATTATTTAAAATTTGTCAATATCAACTCTTGCTTTTGAGATTTCAACTTTGCTAAACTTTTAAATTTAGTTTTGTTACTGAATGTTTCCAAAACTAATTATGTATTTTCTTGAGTTAATATTAAATTCCCTTCAATTTTTTTGTGCACTAGGGATGCCTATAACCCTTTAAATTATTAATGGAAATTTATACGATTATAAATTCGATCCTATTCTCCATCGGTTTTTCATAAATCAACATCAAGGTGTGGTTGGTGACAACTCCACCATGCGTTGGCTAATATTGAAACTTTTTCGTAATGTTTCTGATTGCTTAATTATTTAGCCACTTAAGTATTTTTCATTTTAGACCTCTATTTAAGTTTGTGCTTAACATCAAAGTGTTTAATGAATAAGGTGTAACGACTGTAGCCGTAAAGATAAGTTTAATTTAATTAGCCTTTGTCGATTGCAGACATATGAATGGCAACTTAAGGAAGGGAAACATTTCCGAAATTTTAATTACGGAACATTGATGATTAAGTAATCTCACAATCAGGTTTAATTGCACGTTGGGTTTTTATTGAATTTGAACGAAGTTCCTGTACTTTGATGAGCAGTAATGTGAGATTCCATTGGTTAATAGAAAACGTTATGGGGCCATCAAAACCAACACTTGTCTCTGATTGGATAAAAGTACTCAAGACTTGATCGACTTCCGGTCAATGTTTGCGCCTGTTTTAAGTTTTATGCCGTCTTTAGCTTTCAAGGTTCTTCAGTCTCTTATTAGTTTACAGAGAACGTTCTACTTACTATCTTGGAATCGCCATCGATGGCGATAGTAACGATTTTCAAGTTTTTGTTTCGCTCTGTGGTAAATGTTGGCGAAGAAGATAACATCTTGTATTTTGTGATAGTTGGGATGGCATCGTCATCTGGCATGGAGAGATTTGGTAAGTGCAGTTCTCATGTCCCATATGTTAGAAGGTGGAAATTACGTGACCAACAATCTCTGGTTAATTATGATAATGAGGGAAAATGCCTAGTAAGAACCAAGTGATTCCTGTGTTTTACTTCATATGCAATCACGCTGAGCCTTTTACTCAAAATGAATAGGCATTTACGTTGCGATTCGAGAGTATTCGTTGACTTGGTTTTTTCAGATGAAGAACACCAGATTCGATTAATTTTCTTGTTTTCTAAGTTTCTCTCTGCTTCTCGACATATTGCATCTGCGAAAAAGAATTGTTTTCTCTTCTCTGGTTAATTAGTGGTGTTATAATGAACCTTTTGGACCACGATATCTGTAATGAAGATAATCGTAATAGTGAGAAATGAAAACACTACAAGTTTCCTCACAAGACAACTTTTTAATTACGTCTCGTTTTGGTCTGCATTTTCAAGTATTGTACACCGAAACTAGTCGCAATTAAAAAATTTTACCAAGTGGAAATATACTAGTGATTTCATTTATGATAAGTTTCCTCCCCCGGGTGGATCTCCTCCTTCGTCCAGTGAACATTGTTGCCTATTGATGCTACGTTTCAACGTTTAATATTGTTATGGTGGCTTAGTCGGATATCGTACCGTCAGCACCCTATCTCGATGGAGTGCTCTAACAGTACCTAGATAGTTAGATCTAACATTGTTAAGTATAAAGTTATTCCAACTAAAAAAAGTGAAATGAGTCGTTTTATTGGCGGAGTGATTATTTGTTTTCAATAGATGCTTCGACCGAATTTTGGTCCCCGACACTATTGTCTACGTCGGTCAGGGATAAAGAAGATCAGTAAATGTCACGGAAACCTTGACATTATTTGTGGGTATGGCATTTAGGTTATTATTAGGAAAGATCATAAGTTTTACCATTGCTGTCGTCCTTCAGTATTTTTACAGTGGTGGCAGATGCAGTGAAATCCTTCATGGTGTAACAGAAACCGTGAAAATAAACCTCCCCTTCAACTGTCATTCCAGAGGCAGGCGAGACGAAAGAACAGCTGTATGCACATGCCTGTTGAATCTCTAATTAAGGTTTGCGTGGTGGTACCAAGTGACTGTTGCAGGTGCTGGTCGCAGAAGAGTGACAAGTATGAAAATAGAGTTAGGGACAACCTATATATGCTCTGTAGTTGGATCCCAGCGTGGTTGCATATTTATCCGTTTATCAGCTGCGTGGGCAGACCGATTAGTTAAAGATACCTATAAGTAAGTGGTGAGTGTAAATTTTCAAGGGAGGAGGGAAGAACAAGCACCCACCTGATTGTCATTATTCAACGATATCATTTGTTTATCTCTAATTCGAGGGTTTGCGCGAAAAAGACTTTAATTTCCTTTTTACATTTTTTTGTTCGCGAATATATTATATCATAACACGTGTGCGGAAAAATGATTTCCCCACGACCAGCGATGGGAAGTAATTAATTACATGTTATCCTAGTACCGGTAACTATTAAATTTTGTTTATTTTTACTTGTAATCGCTGTATTTTTTCAAAATGTAATTTTAATTGCAATCTATTCCAAGAGTAATCGTTAGTGTGGATGTAATCCTTAATCGGTACCTACCTAATTCGATCGATCAAAACTTTTGATCACCACTCCAGTTTTTGATATTTTGATCTTTCCTTCTGCAAAGGCACATGCTTGGAGAGTTACGCATTAAATTATATCGCATTGCCTAAGATAATTTGAAGAATATTTTTCTATAAATATAATGGGTAAGACACCCAATGGGTGGTTCTGGGTTCGAGTTCAAACATTTAGTCATATTTGAATTCGGGATATAAAATTAACTTTTCAGAATGGATAGACCTGATTGCATGTATATCATTTCTTTCAAGATGAAAGTGTGATGGGTTATTAGTCTTCATTCAATATTTGGTGGATACACGCAGGAATAGGATTCTTTCATGATATTTGTTTCTATTACTTTGCCAGAATTATAACTGAATGGATTGCCTCTAATTTAACCTCACGCACTTG
>LYUA01000451.1:299876-336141 GCA_002093875.1 Calopteryx splendens | reverse complement strand
TCAGCAATCCATTGCCACTCAGCACGCCCTGCATCCTTCCTCATCCTGTTTTCTTTTGATATCTCCCAATAGCCTTCTCTCCTCTCCTACCGTTCTCAAACCTTCTTCGTTTGTTTTCCTTTCCATCCATTACAACTTTTCTATCCCTCTCCAAACCCACATCTCAAAAGCCTCCTACCTACGGTTTTCATCTTCCTCAAAGACCAAGTTTCCGAGCCATACAAAACTACACTCCATATTAACGTCTTTACCTGGCGAAACGTTGATGTCTTCTTTTCTTGACACCCTTTCCAAAGGTCCTTACCATCAATTCTCTCCTCGTAAAGCTTCCTTACCTAATGCGATTATTCTTTTAATATCTCTACCACTTTTCCCACTTTCGTTCAAAACGCTGCTTAAATAGCTAAAATGTTGTACCTGCTCAAGCTTGTGTCCTGCCACTTTAACGTGTAAAATGTATGCGGTTATTACATACTTTGAAATCCTTAAAAACTGATCTTGAAAAGTGTATAGGCTGAATTTTAATTTAATTTTTAATAATTGAAAACTAACACGTACAATACAAGTGGAACAAGTTAACGTCATCTAACGTTTTTATCGACTTCTGTATAACATCTTCTGATCGGGTGAGAGCATAAGAAAGAAAATATCGTGCATACAATAAAACATATCAAATTGTCACTCAGCATTGGAAATTGATACAAAAGTAGCTGATATTTCTATCAGCCTGCATTATATATTGCATACTGCATATATTGCCGACCTCGGTGGCGGCGGGATAGCAATCCTCGCTTGCCAATCCTAAGGTCGCGGGTTCGAATCCCACCTGGGTGGATTTTCATCCACCACNCACCACCTAGGGCATGGATGTGTGTGTTTGTCCTTGTTGTTAATTGTTAACATTCCGATGTAAAGGCCAACATGGCTGTTTTTGGATTAATTGGTAATAATCTTGGAAATTTTGAGCTCCATAATATCTCGAGTGTCCGATATTACCCGGTAAAATCAATCATATGGACTGCTCGTGTAAGATTTTAAGTTCTTGAATGAGATAAATATTTGTGTGCAGTCGGAAGTGAACTCTGTGCTATGGTGACCAATAAATTCAAATAGACAAAAAAAGGGTTATAGAAGCCACCAAATTTTATGCTACAGTCTCGACATAACATTTTAAATGCGTACAAAGTTTTAAAAAGACATTTTATCATATATCGGATTAATTTTAAAATTCTTACCACTCTAATTATCTACTTAACTTACAAAATGGTACAAATTTCCTCCTTTACTATTGTATTTGCATATGTGTGTAGATAGAATGAATTATTAGTGTTAGGGCATGAGTATTGCTGGTTACCTGGCTGGCTACCTGCCGTAATGTATAAAAAAAATGCAGTTGAAATACACAAAATCTATGTGGAGAAGTATCCATATTTCCCTTTCCCAGAAAAATGTATCCATACCTTAAAAGAAAATTTTGGATTTGGTAACTTTTGTAATTGAGCTTCCAACACAGGACTGTAAATAATCTTATAGATGAGCCAACGCATCAAGAATTGAATCAAGAATAGCTTGAATAGATGTGGGCTCCAGAAATTTGAGCATGACGTTGAGAAAGTTGAAGCTAAAAATACCGGGAAGTTTCTAAGTAAGTTTTGTTTGGAATCATTGCCCTCGGAAGCGCGGCTTAGTAGTCCAAGCATAAAACAACATCAAAGTTAACCATAAAAAGTTTTAAAATAATCACTTTTTATAGCATTCGCAACTTTTTTGGCGGATGCATTTTTCATCGGGACATAATCGCAAGATATCGGGCTAAGGTATTTTTTTTATCTCCATAGCAATTTCTTTTTTAGAGAAGAATACCCTTTTAGCTCCGTATGACTTAGCTCGATATTAAAGCCAGTATCCACCGAAAAGAGGCGAGGGGCAAGGCGGGTTTTTACAGCCTCTTCACCGACCCCATATTGCTGCTTCTAAACCTCACGCATCCCTCAGCTCTCATTTTTTTGTGTGCACGTCCTGAGATGTGTTTGTGTGTTGCCGTTTGTGGGGAGAAGGGCAGGGAGTTAAGAAAGTTTTTTTACTCTTTCACTTCTCCGCCACTTCTTGAGATTCTTCCTTCTCCACAATTCTTATATTTTTCTTTACTGACGTCCTTCCATATTTTTTCCGCTGCGTTTCACGTGTTGAGGCTCTCTTCTTTGAATGGTACCCTCTAGAGCACCCGGCATTTTGACTATTTTTCTATTTTTTTTACGGTGGAGAGGTTTGTTTTGCAGTTGGTCGAAAAAGAACTTACATTCAAACAAGCATTAACTGTGCCTTCTGTATGCCAATGGGGCCAAGACCCTCATATGCGTGCAGGTTTCTCAAAATTATCTAAATATGTTGTTCAGTGAAATTGTAACTGATTTTTAAACATTTATGTTTGCACTCCCATGATCTTGTAAGAGTTGTTTTTTCCTGTTATTAGCGCCAAGACTATAAATGGTAATTGTTTAAGCGTTATCCGAGGCTGTAAAGCAAAATCATTTTTAAAATGAGAGTGTAATGTTGTACGTAACAATTTTAAGAGCACTTCAAAATGAACAGTAATTCTGTAATCGCTAAAGAAAGATCGATTGCTCAGTAGACCTCTACAACGAGTTTAAGGTAAAATTTAATGGTGGATATATTTTGACCATTTCCATGAACTATAAAATTTCCTCTAGGAAATATGAATTTGTGCGATATTGAGGAAAATTTGATCTGCTTGAATTAAAATTTTTACGCCTTGTATCCACATATCCACCCTCTGTTTCCTGATGGGAGGTGAGGCGGAGGGGGAAAGGGAGAAAAGGTGATCAAACTAGGGAAAGGGATGGGCGGAGAAGGGAGGGATGTAGTACTGGTATAGAGAGGTATATAATAATAATAATGATTTCACGACGCATAATGTATGGTTAACTAAAATAATTCTCGAAAATGACAGTCACTTTTTGAAGCGTTGTGGGAAACTCAGCTAATAAACCTGTGTGCGAAGTGCACTTTGTATCAATTATTTCCCTGATGGAACGTTTCCACAAAGTGAAGCCTGATACTATCCTTCATAAGCTAGTATTTTTCAAAAAATAACTGTTTCCCTATATATAAGCAAAATTTTATTATTTCTATGAATTTTCATGCGAACACGTAATAATCTACGTCCCGGAAAAATGAGAAAAAAGTAAAAAAAAATGAGTTCGACAGTTATCTAAAACCATCCACATTATTAATACATTAAGGGGTTAATATTTAGGATGTGCCATTTGTCACTCGAAATCAGTTCTCTCAATGGCCTGAGGAATGTATGTATTTAAAATTTATTAAAAAAATACGATTGCATTATCAGGATCCATTCTGCAGTCACTCTCCTTCTTTACGCCTCTGAAATTATTCCGTTCCTATGCATAAAAAGGATACCTATTCTCGGCGGTTGGAATAGGTACGTAACATTTTCCCTCAAAACTAAAGAAATATAACATTCTCTAACACGGACTTCTTAAGGGAATTCTACTTAATACATTTAATGACTGAAATTGTTATACTTTTTTTAAGGCAACTTAGTTTTTTTCCTTCTTTAATATTTATAACTCATTCTTAATTTCCTTTGAGGATTCATTCCTTCAATTTATGTTTATATAATGAGTTTCATGAATGAAAAATACGGAATTATTCAATACATAAAATTAAGTTGGCTAAAATGTGTCTCACTAAAAGTTTAGATTTGCGTGCATACCATTAGAGATTCAATAGTGAGGAAAAAGTTGGTGAATAACCACCTGAAATTACGCACTTCACTTGTTCTCCTTCACTAGATAATTGATGATCTATACGGGTTCGATGTCTAATTGGCTCCACCATTTAGTTTATTTAGTTGATTATGCTTATAAGTGAGACCATTCTTTGGTTTTTCATGAATCGATTTTGGGAACTATAAAATAAATTATTCTTAATTACCGCGACATCATTTCTTAAACAACTGACTGCTAAATCCCGACATAACCACACAAATTTTAATCTATTCTAGATTTGGCTTGAATTAATTAAAGCCTTAATATTCTGCTGTTGCTCTGTAATCTGCCGGTGGTTTGCTGATTATGTTCAAGCTCGAATCATTAAACAGATTTGGTTGATTAAGTTTATTTTGTGAGTAGTAATTAATTTGTGCCTGAGAAATGCAAATAAATGTTTATTAACTTTGTCTACCTCATTCCAGTTAAACGAGAGATATTCCTAGTCTAAAGAATGTGGGGTCGGTGGTAGGTGAACATTAAGAAATAGTTTAGATAAACAGACATGAGGCAAGTTGTGACATGCTCACAAAGTTGGCTTAGTTAATTATACTTTGCATGATGTTCCTTTACTCCTCAAGGATAAAGTTTCGGAGGATCGGGGTTGTTAAATAGATCATTACGCTACTGACAGGATTCAATACAGCTATAGAGTGTCTTACATTTCATTTCAGACCTTTTGCCCCAATGGCACACATAAATGCCCCCGTGATTCGTTTCCTCAGAGCTATAGAAAATTATGAATTCTACGGTCAGATCTACTCTTTTGAAATGATTCCATTTCAATTTAATTTCCATTTAAGATTATAGAAACAGTAAAACTTCTCGAATTTGGTGAATTCTACACATTTTCTGTATTGTGTTGTAGGTTCGTGCCAGGTACTACGATAGATCTTTACGAAGAGAAAGAGAGTTCTCATAAGACTTGTCTTTTCATTTTTTCTCAACGAGATGATATTTTACAGTGTGTATCCCAGTGCGTACTAGCATTAATTTGTTAAGTGCAATGCATATATTGATATACATTTTGGTGACTGGTCTTTAAAATAAAAAAAAATAAGTTTCGGAGGCTAGCTTATGAACGGTTTTGGCTGTTTATCTGGTAATTAAATCGGGGAGAAATAATGAAGTTTACTTTCAAAAGTGGGATGGATTCGTAAATTAGCGAGATATTGACATTTATTTGCCCTCGCGGGGCTAAATGAAGCTGGCGCGCATAGGGAACGCCGTAATTGAGACGCATGAATCTCCAGATTTCACGGTATATTGTTTATGTTGTTATTGGAAATTTGTGACAAAATGCATGAAGAATTCAAGCACTCACGTCCTCGCGCATGCATAAAGCTGCGCCTGGCGCCTTAATTAGTCTGAACCCCTTTGCTAGAGACCTTGATTTCCACCCGCTCGGGTTAATATAAGGCAGTATCTTTAGTTTTACCGGATATAGTGAGTTAAAATTTTAGGTAAAGGTAATGGAATCGTAGGAAAAAGCGGGAAACTAATGTAAAAAAAGAGAGCACTTTATAATTATTTTACATATGCCAAGATTTCCCAAATCGCTCCCAAAAAGAGAATATGTCGATGAAAAAAAACTGGATATGGGGGGCCTGGTAACTCTATTAATCGAACTAATATACCTCCTTGGTTGAATTCACATTTGAAAGTACATTTCATTATTTCTCAGCATTTTTTTGCCACCTCTAGCCAGGAATTTCTAACAGTACCTACAGGAGTAACAGCCAGCTGTCGACGTTTCACTGTAATTTCGGCATAAAGCAATAACTTATTTACATTTGACACAAGTGATTCCACGTAAATTTCTGTTTTAGAAGTATTAGTGGTATATGGAAATACTTTTGGGTGGATTGCGAGACTTGTTTCTCCATTGGTTTAAATTATTTTTTGGCTACACTGGGAATGTGCTTGTTACAAAATTGGACTGCAGAAGTAAGCACAGTTTGAATAATTTCTTAAATTTTTTCATTGCCAAGCTTGAATTGGTTGCAGGTCTAAGGGTAGTTCGGGCTTGACAACTTGAGACTCTACGGATATTAATACACTCTTCATTGACTTTCTGTAAATCAATTTATAATTAATTAATCGTCGCTAAAAGTTACGCCAATGAGTTTATAATGTAACTTGTGAAAGGCATTACCTATTACTAAAAGTTAATTATAAATTACGTTCAAAGGGATGCCTATTGTAAAACTTTACTCACCGTTTGCTAAGAAACTAAGTGTTTGGGAAGAACATTAACAGAGATTTGAATACGATTAAAATCGTTGATATTCATTTAAGTTCATTTGTGTTACATAGGTATTTCAATGGTAAATATTGGTTGCATGGAAAAGAAATAAACGCTTCAGGTACCTCAAGTCATTTTAATAAAAAAAATTCGCATAATCAGGTCCAAAATTCTTTCAGTTAAAAAAGTTTGTTTCAGTTCTTCAACATAAAGATGCCTACGGCGACGTAGACGAAGCTGTTGTCCAGTAAACAACTTTGCGGAATAATCCGAGAATATGTAGTGTTTCCCATTTCCTTTCAGTTATTTGCGGTATCATATTTCATGTCACTGGCAGATAAGGGAAACGGTGCACTCATGAATTCACAATTACACGAAGGGAGCCACGTGAGAGATAATTCAGAGGTAATTAATTAGCTTTTAAATGGTGTAAAGGGTGGCATGTTGACTATTTTAATCCAATGACCAAATACTAGGGTGAATTTAGCAGGTAAGAGATTTACATAAGCAAGCATTTCAAATGAACAACACATTACCAGAGCTTAATTGTTTCATGCAGGGGTCTCTAATTATTGTCATATAAACCATTGTTAAACAGGAAAGTGGAAGTAATTACTTGTTTCTAATTGCGAGTTTATTGCTTTAGCACTGGAAGAAAAACACGTTCACACTATGTAAATGCAAGGATGCTTAAATGCCGGGAGAATATGCTTACCTCAATTTTCAATTAGTGGAAAAAGGTTTGGAATGAAAATAGCTAATGTCACCTGATTAAAGAACACATCCAAAAATTGTGGTTTACTCAGAGAAATAAATATTGCGAGAAGAATATTATTGCATTACGTATGCATGAATTTGTTTCAGTTCAAAATATTTAGTCAGAATCTTTTCAAAATATCGTTAAGAACATAGTGACGAGGATAGTCAGTTATTGGGTTTAAACACCAGTTAGCAATGAATTAAATTTAAGGGTTAAAATTAAAGAAGTTTAAGTATTTAAACCAAGCGGAAGTTAGTCATTAAGTAGAATTCCAAGGAAGAATGGCGAACAATTGAGGAAAAAATCTAGTTGGTGAGCAAAAGAAAGAAAGTTGATGCACAATACAAAAATTTAAATTCAGCAATCCCGTGTTATAAAAATCGCTTGTCACTCAAATGGTCACTTATTGTATGAGATATTTTGCATAACAGGGTATAGTTATGGCAGACATCGATCACTTGACACATCACGAGGTTCATCATATTTATTATTGATTCTCGTCCTCGTCATTTCCATTATTCTGTTATTACGACATTCATGTATTTTCAATGATGACGCATGTTTTACGAGTCATCGAATCGAACTTCTGCAGATAACAGGAGGCACTCATTATTTTGCGACCCAAAATTAAATCTAGTTTTAATTCGATGTCAGTGATAGTACGTATCTGATTTAAGCCTGCGTGAGAAATGATGGTGATCTTTTGCCAATCGGTAGCAAAAAATTAAAATTTTAGTTGTCTACTTGAAGGTTAGGACAAACTTGAACACTCCGGAAAATTCCCGAGTTTGAAAAGATTTTTGGTCCCAACTTGACAAGCTTAGGAATTAATGTGAAAATAAGGGTGTAAATTTTAATTCACAATTTTAGAGCAAAATGAATCCTGCGAGCTTCCAATTGCTGTTAAATGAAGCAATTAATCCACCAAATCAAGCCTATTAAGCGTTTGTTGCATAATTGTTGCGCTATAACGATGGAAATTGAAATTGACGTAATTGCGCGCCAACAATTTTGACACGGTATGAATCGACTCTCGCCCTAACGCATACTTCAAAGAAATGAAGTTTAAAAAAATATATTCTCGCCATATTTAAACGTTTTACTAATCTAATGGTAATGTTAGTGTATTGCGTCACTGTGCGATGATTCCTTAAGGATGTTGTCGTTCATGCGCATGGGTATTAGGGGAACAGTCTGACTTATCCTTATTTAAACCTCTTAATGTTCATATTGATTTATAGACATACATGACATTCAGTTCATCGCAGATTAAATGAAGGATCAAATAAAAGAAGAGGAATTTTATGCATCCAAAGGCAACCCATGCATGATCTAAACTGTGATTAAGGTTCATCAGTTTTCATTACTCTTTCCCTTGGCAATCTGTATAAGCATTGTAGAGACTTGTTGTGCGTCCTTTTTTCGAACAAGTTTTTCACATGAACACTGAGGAAAACGAATAAATACCAGCCATTGAAAGCTTTTTGAATCCGCCAATGATAGGAGATGACCGTACACGCGGATGGGAGAAAACTAAGTTAAGCCAAGTAAACGTCGTCGTTTCGCATTTGGAGGATGATGGGAGAGAACGCCATTTTTTCATATGATGGCCATATTAGGTTGCCGTAAAATATTCTTGAATTCAAATATCGCGTTCATCGATTGGAAACGGAGAAAGGAAAGGGAAGAGGTGGAAGAAAGAAAAAGAACGAATGAAAGAGAGAGGGAGAGAGAGTGGAGAAGGGAGGCATACGAAACGATCCATTATTCCTGGTATTTTGGCTTTTCCTTCTGGTCATTTTGGAACTGGGGCTGGGACATATGCTGCGTTTTTGATTGGCCGATTTTCTTGCTATCACGCTTTGGCAATTCTTTCTCCCTCCCACCAACCAATTTTGTTCATCTTTCCATTGACTCGATCATGCGGCGAAAGTATGGCATTTTGCATAGCAAATCTGACTAACTTATTCCATTTAGGTATTGACCTTTTCGTGGAAGATCCATAATTTTCCTAAGATTCCTAAAATTTTCAATGGCGTAGTAAAATCCACAGCTAGAGTTTTTGGATGCCCTGATCATGAATGTGTAATTTTGGTTTAACTTTTTGGCTTGATCTTTGACGTTTGATTTTTGATCGTTTTGACGCTGAAAATGTGCTAGGGGCTTGTTTATTTTTAAGAAAAAGGTACAAGGTAATGCAGATTACTTGTAAGGATCTTTTCAATGTCAAGTAATCTGGTTATTATTTACCTTATAAATTTCACTTCATTAAAGGGAGACAAAATATGCAAAAATGAACCATCAGAGATCTACCTGAAGCGGTAGATTTTCGTTAAATAAATACATTTCACAGGAAGTGATTTCTTGTATTTTATTCTACGTTTGTAATTGAATTTTATGGAAGTAACAGATTGAATTGTATCTTGAGGAACAGGCCCTGATTTCGGTGCCATTTCTACTAAACAAAATAACTCCTCCTGTAAATTGTGAAAATTAAACTTAATTTAAAGGAAAACAATTCCTGAATTAATTTACGTTTTTTATTCAATGTGTAAAAAACTAATAATTAACATTTCCCTCTAGACTAAGATTAAGAGTTGTAATCGGTGAATCATATATTTTTCAATAAGATTATGCATATAGTCTTGTCTTTTTTGCGTTGCTTTTTAAATTCCCCAGCTCTTTTACTTTCCCATCTTAATCAACCCTTTTTATGACTACGTAGAGCCCTACCTCATCGGTAAAAGATTGTTGGGGATTCCAGGAATGTACTCAGGAACCTAGGAAATCGTCAGAAATGCGGAAAGATGGAGTTCAGTCACTTTCAAAGGCGTAACGAGGAAACTGGGAGAAAATTGAAGTGACCTGGATTGGTGGACGGAAATATCCTGTGATACCTGCTTGGATTTTCTTTTCCCGTCTATTTTAAGATCGATTAGATACGCATTATAAGTAGAATATGAAAAAATAGATTGCTTTTTGTTGCAAGATTGAAAAGTTTGGCTAAAATACGTATCTTGTAAGAGAGTAAACGGAAACAATTTCCTTTGTGCTAGAACCTTCATGAATCTTCAAATTTTGTACCCTTGTATTTTCATGAAAAACATCATGATTTAGTGCTAATTAATTATTAGATTATTGATGCTTAGATTAATACTTTTATAATATCTTGATCACTGGCTGACGAACTTTGTCTTCTTTTTTAGGACATGAATTCCCTTTATGTCTAATAATATGTTTAATAATTTCATTTAAATTCTTATTTCTTGGTTAAAAAACCTTTTGGAACATAAATCTATTGCGGGATGAGCTTCCTCTGTTTTTCGAAACTCACAAAACATTTTTTTCCTCACTAAGGTAAAGATAGCAAAACTTAGACGCATAACTGAGGATATGGTATTAAATCGAAGCATTTCTCCATGAAAACACGTATTCACTCTCTTCACTACTTCCGAAAAAACTATTTTTCTTTCCAATACTTTTACATCCGGAAACGATGGAAAAAATAAGCTGTTCATCGGAGTGTCTTCTTCCAGGGACGAAAATATACTTCAGGAATTGATATAGGGAGTTTTTGTGGAAAATGAAAGACAGCTTTATTTAATAATTCACAAAGCACTATCCTGGTGAAGTTGATGATCTCCTGCACGCCTGGTCGGTTGAGAAAAAAGGAAATGGAAACGGAATGATCGGCTAAAGTTTTGTGTCATTTGCGTACGTCAGTCATTTAGCTACCTAATCCCCATTTTTATTATTCCGGTGCGTGACTTCGCCGTGCTCAATTTTCCGTTTAACTCCTCTCTCACTCATTCCGAGTAACTTCTTCCCTTAGCCTTTTAGAAGTTTTTTGTTAATTTTTTTGGCCTTGTAGATTTCCTCTGTGAGCGTAAATCAGTAGGCTTAAATCACATCGTCAGCCCGACTGCATTAGACAGGGTTCGTTTAACATGTGAAAATAAAATACCCATCCTACCTCTCGACCGTGTTCTATGATTTGAGAGCTGAGAACGTGATAGCTTTTCCTGAGTTGCGCCAGTCGTACTTCAGTTTTAGCTGTCCTAGGTTTCCGTAATTTTTTGCATCTCACGGTCAGGAGCACTTTGTTTGGGGCCGCCCGTGGAGGGGGCCTGTAACTCAATTTTCGTCCAAAAACAAGTATCCCGAATGATTTAATTCACCATACCGCTGGTATTCGAGAACGTGATCTATTCAAATTTCTATTTGATTTAAAAATGTGATGGGTTTGTTTTCGATGCACGCCTTTCGTTGGCATTGATAAAAAATGGTGCTGAGGTCTCCATTCCAATCGTGGATTTTTCCTGCGTAGTTTTTTTTGGAATTTTAACGCCTATGGTGTCATATATATGCACTTATAAGCTAAAGCGATATGATCCAACAAAATCCATGTAGCGTTAGGACTCGAGACTTTATTTTTCTATGACTTTGCCCACGATATTTCCGATTTCTATCTTGGAAATATATCGCCGAAAATAGCCCCTTAAAAATTTGTCATGCAAATACTTAAATTCCTTATTATATATTATCGAATGACCAATACCGTGAACAAAATGGTTTTAGAAATTATAATAAAATAAAAATACTCGTACAGAATAGTCGATTCGAGATAAAGGCGCGAATTATCTAGAAAAATCAAGATTAGTATAGATAATCAATGTCGAAATTGTTGATAAATAAAAGGGCGCCCGATCCTTCCTTAAAGTTTGTCCTTAATTTATTTTGTATTGTCTTATCCAGCATCAACTTGAAGAAGAAGCATATAACAATCCCTCTAATTTATTTGCTGGTGATAAAATACTCATACAGGATGCAGTGTAGGTCAACAGAAAAGGTCCCGTGTTATGGTTTTCCGAGGTTCAGGCTTGTATGACATTACATTAACCAGTTTTCAAAAAGCTGGATTAATAGCAGAACAGCATTTTAGCGCATTTACAATTCTGTTTACGATTTGAAAATACGAACAATAGATTTTGGAATAAAATGAGCATGAAAAAAACTTCCACGAAGTGAAGCTTAAAGCAGTAGAGTATAAACTTTTATTAGTTTACGTTATCGATAGATAATCGAGTAATGGGGATTATTTATTCACAAACGTGTGTACTTTCACAAGAGCAAATTAATTAGTTTCTTGGATATGGAGGTTATTTGAGTTATTTTGTGTTTGGGAGTAAATTTCACCAGAAAAATGAACCAAAAAATAGGTATTTGAGTGTTTCAATTATTAGTTAGCTAGACTTTTCTCCGTAAAGCTAATCACAGATGCATGGCTCTCCAGCCGATAGTTTAAGGATCTTGAGTTCATGTGTTTGGGATAAGTTCCATGAATTTGTTACAATATTTAAGAACAATTATCTATGTATCTAATATAATTCACCGATTGAAATTAAGGTCATAAAGGAGTTTTGGTTACTATTATTTCTTTCTCTCATGTGGAGGATTACTGGCTACTTTTTTAAATTTTATATTACAAGCTTCCAAGCTTCCAAATAGCGCTAATAAAGGTATTGCGACGATAAGCCCTTGCAGGATTTTAAATATTATTATTTCTTTGCTAGTTTCATTAATAGGTCAATTTTTACGCCAACACACTACATTGATAGACATTTTATAACTACAGATCCGCTTTCTATCTTAATAATTTATATTAACATATGCATTTAATTTTGTAATGCTTGGTAAAATTAAATTCCATATTTCGCCAAAATATTTCTTTCGCTTGAGCTCGCCAGATATGCCTAAAATATTTGCAGGAGTTGCTTGCTTATCGGTCCTTCTTCTGTCCGCCCTGTAGGGGGAGAGCGTGTAATTTTTTTTGACAACCAATTAGATGTCATAAATCGATGCTAAGATGCTCTTTTCGGGGGGGCCGTAAGAATGATATACGCTCGTAACATGCTTTAAGCTTCCCACGAAACCTTTGTGTCCTCCGTCACTACGTATACGGTAGTGGCGTTTAACCGTCGGCGATAAATAGAGGATCTTGTGCGTCGTGAGCGGGGCTTTATGTGCGTGATCAAAATGCTCCACTAAAGAAAAGCGATTTTGGAAGATGTGCTTCCACTCGATTCCCATCCCATTTTTTTTAAATTTGATTGTGATATATAAGGCTTATTTTGTTCAGTTGTTAATGAATTGTAGGGATGTGATAGGATCCGCATTTTAACTCAATTGGAGCTTTATATTTTGCATTTTTACGTTACGGAAGGGCTAAGTGAGGGTAGTAAGGGGTAAATTAACTATCGAAACTGAAGTTTACAAAAAGAATCGAGTAGGTTTATACTTATGGCATTCATGATACAATAAAAAACCTGATGTAGATTTTTTCAGCCCTCTTATTAATTTAACTGTAATTAGAAGGCATTATTAACGCCATCGGTGACATTCAAACACGATTAAGTATTTACTTGAGAGTGCGTTGTAGTTTTGTATTATTCAATTCGTAATTTACGAAGTGGTTCACTTGTTGGGTATATCGGTAATCTTATTCAAAACTTCCTTCTAAATGTTTAAAATCTAAGATAGGTTTTTGTGAAAAATTTTCTCTTAGAATTTAAGCAGAAACAAATTTAATATTGAGGACATTTTCGTTTATACATGTATGATTATGTATTTTTAGACATATTTTATGAGAAGTCATGTGCAATTGTTATAGTAAAAACTTGCAGCGAAATTCTTCAAGCAGTATCAACTATTCGAACCGATGAGGAGGGCAGGCCTTCATTGATTTTTAATTTTCGTTGAGTTTTTCTCCGGGAGGTGCTGCTTAAAATAATCGCTGTTTCAAAACTTGATATTTTTTTAAATTTGATAAATTGATAAAATATCATTATTTTAGGTAATGAGTACCTAAATATTTGTTTTATATTGACATATTAATATGAATTAAACCGTTTTCATTCTCTCTTGTGCATTTATTTTAACTTGGTTAGCTTTTCACCTATCAGTCAACGGCAAAGAATATTTCATAACATTTAGCTTCAAGTAGTTACTTTTGAAATGTTTTAACTTTCAATTACTCTCACGCAAAAAATAATTATCAGTCTGATCATACCAATCCATGTAATTTAATTTTCTATAATGACGTCAAGTTTCAAATTTGATTATTAGAAATAAAAAAACTATTGGTCTACATTAAAATTCTACGCCAAGGTTATAATAATAATAATGACGAATTTATTTAGGCGAAATTAAGGCCATAAGACTGTCTTACATTTAATCTGTTTTATAACATTACAAACATCCATGCCCGAGGCGGGACTCTAACCCACGACCTTTGGGTTAGCAGGCGAGCACATGCCCAGCAATCTAACCCGACCGCCAAGTAGATTCAGAGTAGATTCAGCTGTACATACGATAATATTTAGTGAAAGGCCATATTACTGTTTGTTAAAAGTTAAATTGGTGTTCAAAATTAGAATTAGCGGAGAATACACCAAAATATCTGGCCACAAATCAATTAGTACTTCATAAGGTAAAAGGTAAGGGTTTGAAATCGAATCTCAAGTGATTTTATTTATTAATTTTAGGGAATACCTTTTGGTTTATTTTTAAATGTTTGATACGCTGATATAGTCGCCAATTTGTAGCAGAATCGCCCGAAAATATATTTTCGTGTAACACCGATCTTTTCGAATATATTCATTCGAAGATTATCGTAGTTATCATTTGGTAGACAGCATGGGGATTAATAGGAATTAGAATCATAATAGTTCTTTAAAGAATTCAGATAGAAGAAAAGAAAAACCTTATAATGTCAAATTTTGAAGAAGTAACCTAGCCCACGTCGCGAAGCGTCGCACTTTATCGCTGCTAAATAATATTTTTTTCATCCCTTATAATTTTTCTTTACAAGGTACAGTAGTTCTTACACCTCCACCAAAGAAATTGATTTAGTTTGAAAAACAATGAGTCATATATACCAATTGGTTGTCCTGTGCCTTTTCTTTTTGTTAACAACTATATATATAAGACATCTGCGGTAATCATATCGTCGATGGACGCTGATAAATGGTTTGGAAATTCATGATAAGGGAATAAAAATAAATGGCATCCGAGCCACTTTGTGTCAGTGGGGAACCTCAAATATCCCATCTGCAGCCCAGATGCCGATTATGAATCATGTCCGTTGGATGCCTAAGCCCTTTGGGAAATAAAAGGATGTGTCAGTTTGCCGGCGTGTTCCGCGTCGAAGCAGGTGGGATTGGAGAGGACAGTGCGAGGGCATTTCATCACTTCGGAATCAATAGCCCATGAAATCCTCAAAGGGGACTTTGAAAACTCAATCGCGCTACGTTCAGGGGTTATGATCCTAAGAAGTTCTTCCAATATCTCGTGAGTGAAAATGGTTTGTGGAACTATCACAGGCATCGGTAAGACCTGACGATGGTACTTTGTTGGTATTGCTGAATTTACGATGCTGAGTTCGTCATGGCATTTCTTGGCAGGAGGATACAGCTTTTTTTGTACAAATATTAATATTACGGCCAGTATCTTATCCTTAAATGGCAGTGTAAGGGTTGACGAAACCTCGAGATCAAGGATACATTAACAGAGATGGGTGAGGAAGAATTACGGTTTTTGAATAGACACTTTTATTAGTCCTAATAGAATATGAAGTTAAGCATAAATGTATCAAAAGCGGACATTGGAATATCTTCTATTACTAGTCTTACATACTTACGCGTACTTACTTCTATCTTGTAACTATATTTTATTAGAATGTGATAAACCCTTGGTCTGGAGAAGATTCTATACCAAATTCATTAGTATTCATAATCATTTTTAGGTTTCAAAATCTTTTTTCTATGCAATACAATATTTAAAAATACGTTTGTATTGAAAATTAAATAGTGTTGAGAAACGAAATAAACGTGTATTGATCAAAGTGACGCAAACGTTTGTCAACTTCAAGAAAGATTCTCTTTCCTTCCACGTCCAAAATCAAAAAGTGAATAAAATTATAAATTTTGATATCTAGGAAGTCTAATTTGTAGATCAAAGTAGAAAGGGTTTAATTAGAATAGGTGCAAAATTTAAAGTTTTTGAAATTACTTTTCACGAAAATGTTGGTTAAAAAAGAAAAATTCAGAGAGAATAAGAGAAATCGCGTTAGAAAAATAAATATATAGAGTGAAAGAAGCAGAGAAGAGAAGAATTGGCGGCAGTTAAGTTTACGTCTCTACATACGGTAGAGACGTTAAGAAAATATCAGAAAAGAATAAAAAGATTGGTACTGTACGGGGTGGAAAATTCTTGGAGGGGAGAAAGTCGTAGATTGTAGGCTTTTGAGATGTGTTCGTAGAATGATGGTTGGGCATAGATAAAAGTGAATGAAAAAGTTTTTGATAGGGCAAGAGAATGGATTATGTTTTCAAGGAAATTCGCTGAAGACAAAAAAAAGTGGATGGAAAATATATGATGAAGAAACTGGGTGTTGAAGGATAAGTAGTTCTTTAGCAGTAGTCTAGCGGCTGAGGTAGGTTTTTTGATGGACCCAGGGACTGCTAAACTTCCCACCCAACACGACACTGACTGTGACACCCTCATTGCAACAAATCACTTTTTAGCTCCACGTACTTTCTACCTCATTACATTCCCTCCAAAGAGCCAATTATTTTCTTCCCTCTACTTCGCTTACCTAACATTCTCCCCTCTGTTAGTCTTCAATATTCCATTGCTACTCCTCCTTCCTCTCTCTTCTGCCTCCTTCGTATTTCTCTCAACCACCTTCTCTCCTCTCCTGAAAATTATTTTATTTTGTTTTTCTTTCCTACCATTCGTTTTTCGTTCTTCCACGGTTCTACATCTCAAAAGCTTTATCTCCTGCCCCAACGACCAAGTTTCAGAGCTATGCATAACTACATTGCATATTAAATTTTTTACCAATCTTTTGTTTAGATTTTTGCTGATACTTGTCATGAACTCCCTCTCTTTTGTGAAAGTTTCTTTATTTCACGCACTTCTTTTTTCAATGTCCTTTTTACTTAGTCAATTTTCCATTAAAACACCATCTCCTATATTGACCCCAGAAATCGTATTTGTAAAAACATTTTTTTCTGCGGTCATCCGTTAACTCGTAAAAGAACAACGAAAATGCCTAAAAGTCGCCGCCCACTCTGCTGTAGTTACTACGTCATCCGCTTGGCCAATTCCACGCTAAGAAAGACAGTAAGCAACTTGGTGGTTGGTTGGAAGTAACAACTGTGAGCCCTTCTCCCCAGCGAAAGGCTTAAGTGATGTTTACTCGCCTATTACTCGGAAACTAGGCAAAAGATTGAATAACGTAAAAATAAAGGTGTTTTTAAAAAACTCAATCATAAATGGCAAAAAAAGTTTTGAACGAACCAATTGCCACCGGAATGGTACAGAGAAATCTGTGGCCACCAGGAATCAAGAATGGGTTCTTTCTTTTACCAGCGCACTAACCAACGTACCGAATCTGATACCGTGTTGAAAAATGCTACAAGAAAGGATTCCATCTGAATTACATTCTCCTTCCGATGGAAAGAAAAAAGACTAAAGGGGTTAAATGAGGGTAGGGTATTGAGCACCATTTTTCATTAAGATGATGCATTTTATAACTGATGCGAAAGGATGCTAGTTCGACCACCGCCTTGAATATGAACCTTGTATTGTGAATTCGGATTTTAATGAATTACGTTTAAATTATGTTTGACCTCAATATTGTGAAGTCCTTAGGTTCAAAAATAATATTTATGGACTAACGATCTAATAGTGTGAAGGTGCGGTAGTCCAATGGGTAGAGCGCAGAGTTACTAACCAGAGAACCCGGATCGATTCTGGGTGACGCCTCTGGGCACCCTCAGGCTTACCCTAGCCGTGTGATTTTTTTTCTGGAATCAGGTATTCCTGGAAAACCGCTGGTGGCACAGGGAAAGGAACTAGTCCCTCTACCCTCATACGTGAATTTCACACGTCGCTGGGCTTTGATAGCATTGGGTGAGCTCCACCCTCACCTAACAAACCGACCTTCGGGTTGATTACTGTGATTTTGATGTTCTAATAGGGTATATCAAAACAAGTGTACCCCTTTCATATCTCTCACATGGCCACTATTCAAAGCCGAGAGGACAGACCTCTGTGTAAAATTGTTTTTTAACTCCGCCACAAGGATATTTTTTTTGAAATTCAAGGACTATTTCGACCCTCTGCCATAATTTTAGTCTCGGGGTCAGTAACGGGGTTAAAAATCAAAATAAATTGTTCATAGATGAATTGACCCCATAAAAGTTATTGTCCACAAATTCAGGGTGGGGAGGATGCTATGGAATTGCTTCCCGCGGTTTGAAATTCCTAGGAGGGTAGTCTGGGAAGGTTTCATATGCACTTAACAGGCAACAGGTTATTCGATGTGCGACGTTAACAGGAGTGTTAACGTCGCACACCGTACTCAGTTCCAGTAACCCTTTAATGCTGCCAAGTGGGCAGCATTAAAGGGTTTGCTCCTTGTCGAAGGGGATGAATGGCGGGCTACAGAGATACAAAGGGAGAATGACTGAAAAAACGAGAATGGGGAGAGGAATGTTAAATAAATGGGAGTTTGGAGATCGGGTGAGAGCTTTTAGAAGACGAAAAGCGTCGAAAGAAAGCAGGGTTAGTTTAGTCGTAAAAGTAGAGGAATGTCCTTAATCTAACATTTTGGAAGATGATTTTAGGCCATCTTTGACATTCTTGTTAATCGTGGATCATAAAGTAGGAAAGATAATTTGTTTTAAAATCTTAGCAATAAATAATGAAATAAAAGTAGGCCGGATTTTTACGGAAATAATATATTATCATTGAACTAGGTGAAGTTCCATAGTACGCTGTTGTATACAGAATCTATTTCATGAACACTTTCATATTTTATTCATTAAGGTAGTTAAATATTGTTCTCTTTTCTTCATATCTGAGTTGAATTTCGAATCAAAGCTTATATTTATTTTATTCTTTTGATTTTTAAGTTAACTTTTTGGGTTTTATGTTAAAGTTTTCTTAAATATAATACCACTATATTTGTCAATGTGCAATTCTCAGGATATTTTCAATATTCTTTTATTTGATATCGGATATCTTCACTTATTCCTGGTATTTGTTAAAATTAAAAAACATATTTCTTAATTGCTAAATGACAGTTTTCCATTGCAAAAGCTTCCTCGGTGGCAATCAACGAATTCCCAAGGATTGACAAAAGTCGCGTAGGAGCTTAATTTCCCTGTTCAATTTTTAGGCATGGACAGATTTATGATGAGTCAATTAATGAGGAAAAGCAATCCCGAGGATCGTATTTTTTTATGAAATACACAATTTATAAAAAAAATAAAAATATTCAGACTTAGCAATCATATTAAAATATTTATGTTCAATAAGGATGTTGAGGAACACCAAACTGGTTCCATTCAGCGATTCTATCATGTATTTGTGCAAGATACCTCATACTGGATTCTCATCATCATCATTATTAGTGTATCTGTCTCCAAAGAAATATCATGGGACTTTTGTCTTCTGGGAGCTCGATATTCTTATCCTGCTTAATAATCGGTGGTCCCCCTTTATCTTCCCGTTAATATTCCCTACAGGAAGTCCCTCCCTATGATGTGACCTATCCACTATTCTTTCCTCTTTTCTCGGGGTTCTACGTTGCCTTATATTTTCAAGTAGCATAACAAGTTTTTCTTTATTCTACTCCTCATTTTGAAGGTAAATATTAGCACTATAATAATCGTGGTAGTCATAACTACTCACTTTGTTTAGAAAAATTATTTTTTTAAATTGGAAGGAGAAAATCATAAATTATTATAAGCGTACTGTGGAGTAGCTGAAGAGACGTCATTCTGTTGGATCATTGAGACACATGATATACATTCTGTTTTTCCGACCGTATTTCTGTCCGTACAATGGAATGTGTGAACGAACGCCTGATAGTTATGCAACGTGTATTACATATCTGTATGTGCGTTCGTCTAACTTTACGGGAGTGGAGGACACATAATTGTCCTTTTATCATCTTATATTATATAGTTTTCAGTTTCTCTGTATCAAGTTCCGTCATGCTTTACGTGGGATTTACAAGTAATACATTACAATCATAGAAAAGTGGAATGAATGAGAGTGGGGAAATGGGAAAATTTATATATACGAGTACGAGGCCTGATTATATATAGGTATGCATAATGCGGAGAGACCTGTGAGGTTTTTAGAATATATATTAAATGCATTAAAAATGAATCAATCTGATAGTTAATTTTACCTCACTGTAGTGATTTGAGCACTTAAATGCGGTACCCAAGGTTCAGATTCAATTCTCTTCCAAGAAAACCCCTTAAGATCGCACGAAATTTCTGAATGCCATATTTAAATGGGATATAACGCACATGCCAGACCCCTTCAATGGGATTACGAGGTTTTATACGAATGAGGCCTTCTTTAGACTCTTGATATCTCTTATTCCATCAAAACAAATATAGGAAGAGTGACTGCGTTGGTGCATGTTGTCAATACTAATACATATGAGTACACTAACATTAATGTTCTCTGGAGGTGCTTTTCGAATTCTTCCTACTCAGCTTCTAAAATGGACGGTAGTGAAAGCAAAGGTTAGCAAGGGGATGTAAACATTTATCTGCAGAATACTGTTCATCGTTAGGGGAAGCTTATGAAAAGAGGAAGAGCTAAAACACATGACTATGTGCAACTGATAGAAATTTTATTACCTTTAGTTGTTGATAACATCTTCCAATTTCCCATGGGTGCTATAAAACTCACCCTATTAAAAAAAGAAAACTCCAGTGGATCGACTGCCTGTTGTTTTCAACAGGAGGAAAAAGTTTTGACCTATTTCTCCGAATCACGTCTACTGATCATATTTATCCTCTTCTACAGGTAATAAATATCCCCCGACTTACGGTGCATACCTATTGTTTTATTCAACGTCTTTACGTCTTTGTTACGATGACATGTCTCGTGTGTATACATAAGTTTTGCCTTTTGTTTGTCTCAAAATTGCTGCAAGGACTTTTGTGATGAACGTGGAAACGGAGGAGGAGAAACGTGAAGGAGGAAAATGTTCAAGGATCATTATGGGATCATTTCAAGGATCCATAAAGCATCTTGTTCGTAATTAAGAAATAACTCTAATATCTTTTTTCATTTAAATCTTGAAAGCGAGTACTTACTTATTTTTCGTCAAAAAGCGTCAGATTCACATGCATAAAATTTGTTATAAAATAAATTCACCACGCACATAGTATAATAGTAATAGATTAACTACGGCAATCTATATCCTTTAGAAAATGTTGCGTTATCGACAAACTGAGACACTCCTACTTAGATTCCACAATATTATTGCATTTTCTTGTTATTGGATCATGGTTTTAGTAGTTTAATACCAATAATCCCATCTTCCACGTTCCTTTGAAATTTCCCACTGCAAGCTTCTTGTTTGACTCTACACCTACTGATTGACATATGCCACTCATTTATCCTCGCTATTTGAATAACCTAATTTTGAATTTTGGGAGGGAAATTGAAGACTCATTTCGTTGGCTTCATGGCGGTGGCATCGATTGGATTTCAGGTAATAATTGCCGTTTTCCAGGACATCTCATCGTCAACTATCGCCCAACAAACGAAGCCTATGTTGTGCAACGGAATGCTATGATTACATGCAATGAACCTTCACCATTTGGCGGACGTGGATAGAGGAATATTGCCAAAATCGTTTTTAATTGGATCTTTCAGTAGCCTGAGGGCAATTATGGTAATTGATTTCGTGTGGCGATTGTAGATTCGAACATGATTAAATCATTTTATGAACATCCCTCAGCACATGTATTTACGCAATCATCTTGATACTTAATTTTAAATTATTTTTCGCTGTTTAAATCAAAATTGAATGAATGAACAACATTTGTTACCAAAAAAATGTAACTTGTCATTCGCTTAGAAATTTAGTTAAAATTAAACCATTCTTTTTAATAATATGGGCCGACTTCTGAAAGGTGGTGATGTATTTAAATCTAATGATTCCTGAATGGAAACCTACCGTGAGCTCATTCGGTGTATATTCATTAGCTTATGTTAACAACATAAATTTGTTGTAGGATCTTGAAAATAATCCCTATTAATGCTGATAATTTTTATTAGATAAGCAGAGTTACTTTTTTCGCGTCGCTAAAATTTTTCCCACAAGCTATACGGATCTATGAAATACGGAGGTGATTGAAAATATTTATGCGCATCTCATTGACTTCCTTTTGATCTGAGTTCAGCAAAATGTTGAAGCTAACGGGACCGCATTTGAATACATATGAGCCAAAAATGAGAGAAAGCCTACGTAGAATAATAAAATGAGAACTCTCTCCCAAAGCAAGTGAAATTAATATAGCAGGAAATAGGAGCGAAAGAAAGTCATAGAAGAGTGTATCAAATGAGGCATGTGACTAATAGTAGACATTCTAGGGTATTCAGTTCAGAGCGTTATTTACACAGGCACTTGGTAAACTGTTTATATTTAAGTGGGATTTATATAAGACACAAATCCAAATCAGTTGTCGCTAAAAATAATTAATATGCATTGGGTGTATTTTCTGTAAATAGATAGTTAAAACATTAAGATGGAGACTAAATTGCGAAATGGCTTAAGGGTTTCTCAGAAGAGATGAGATTTATATATAGTGGAGAGAATTGTAGAGGATGACGACGAAAGGTAATTTGCCCTTGAATTCGTTTGTCTTAATTCGTTTTACTGGTGGAATTTTTATTTTTCTTGGCTGAATTAAATTTTTCTTGACTTAAATTTCACTTCATAAAACTTACTTTGATGTCTCATTTTTAGAGTCTCATTAAATGTTTTGGTGCCCTTTAAAAATCATGATTTTAGAGACTACAAAAAAGAGATATAATAGCAGCACCGACATTAATCCTGAGCTATCTAAGAATAATCGCTGTAAGTTCAGAATTTAACAATAACGGTTACCATTATTGTTAAGTTCTGATCTTTTGTCATTGATCGGCTAAAATTTCAATTCTATAAGGTTTATTAAATAGCCCCGTTTATAAGATCTGAGCAACGAGCGGAGAGCAGCTTTTAGCTGGAAAAATTGAAGGTCGACTTTCCAAAAAATGTAAACCTCTCAGAGAGAATGACAATGACGACGAGTCCCTTTAATTCGCTCAAATTACTGTGTTAATCGAAGGAAAACTTACTCTAAAACTATAAACACAAAGATTTATTCACTGAGTTATGGTCAACTGTGAAAATTAAAAAAAAATTATTTAAGGTCCCAACTAATGCTAGAGATATCCCTGAGGTTTCAATATCTAAGAATTCACCTAAGAAGATTTACTATTGTTTTTAATGGGAAAACTATTTTTTTTGTTCTTAAGCTGTCAAAAGTTGAGTAAGGCATAAAATTCCTCATTTAGTGCAGAAATATATCTATTAGACCCAATTTGGGAGAAGATGACTCGGAGATCAGTGTTTATACAGCTCCTCATGCATGGACTGGACCTTTTACCACTCAGATATAACGAAAATTCGGGACTCACCAGAATATTAGTACTAGTAGTAGTAAATGGATGTATTCACTTCGAATTGTATTATCTTCGGAATAATATTTTACTATATGTCAATAATAAAATAGCGAAAGTGGTTACCTCAACATTTGCATCTGTGGTAGAATTACAACCGTCAAATTTGTACCCGGCGAGTAAAATCGCCTGAATAAATGCTTGTTTTAGTTTTGTGACTGAAGATGTCACTGAAGAGCGAAACGCCTAACAACCTTTTTCCTGTCCTGTAATTTTCGTCAAGTTAAGTCAGCAAGGTCTCCGCTCTTTTCAACCAGCCATTGTATTCAGAGAAAATACCGGAAGTTTTCCCTAATAAACCTTGGATTCCTATCAGCGAATCATTATTTGCTTAATTGATCCGTTTTCATTACTCATGGTCCTTCTATTCACTGTTCTTAAAAATAATGAAAATAGCTTAGTCATGACACCACTACTTACAAGTAAGCAGATGCTAATACTCGAAAGTATCAGAACATGGAAAACTATTTTCTTAAATGGGAAGTAAGATAGCAAATGAATATAAGAACAGCCGACACAAACTGTCTATGCATGGATACATGATAAATAAAAAGAAACCTTTAATCAGCTGTATGGTCGTCAACCGTACTACGCTCATTTTCTGAAAAATATTTGGAAGCCAACTATAGCACAAATTAAAAGTGTTACTGTAACTAATTGATTACGCCCCCGATGTCAGTGGTAACCTCAGTATTCGGTGTGTGATTGTTTTAGATTGATAAATATGACTTTATATTCACATTGCTCGTATAAAGAGGACGAGGACTTCTTAAACTTGGATCCTGCGCCTGCAGGGGATACATTTTAATTTCATCAATCTCTGACAAACGATGGCTTCACCCATGGTTTCCACATGAAATTACTTTCTCTCCGTCGGTAGAGAACCTTATCAGAAATATTGAGTTACCACAACATGTATTATTTTGATCACAAATATCCCTTCTTCTGCTGCTCCTTTTTCAATCAATACCTCATTGAACCAATCTCTAGAGCACCACTCAGTGGGGACAGCATGCTTATGAGTAATTTTTCCGCAAGGCTTCCAAAATTATTCACAATTTTTTACTATCGGAGGCCTTCCGTGAGATAAGCCATATTTGACGGAACAAGGGAATCAATTTTTTCATTGAACCTGATTATTTATCTTTGATATATAATTTTTCAATCCCAAACTCTAGTTTGTGAGACAAATGGCTTTGATTTGAATTTAATTGGATTACAGTTAGTATTGAAGTATAAACTACATTGTTTCTCGTTTCTTCACCCACAACTATCCCTCTATGAAAGAAATTTCGTGCATCAATTTCATAAATTAAACAGCCGTTGCAAATTTACCGTACCTCTGCACCTGTGCATCTGCGAAACATATGTCACATCCTCACTATTTCCCGTAACTGTTGGTTCCCCAACAACCCCTGCTGTGCGCTGTGCCGACTTTCGCTCTACGCCGATCTGTACACTTATTTCCTCATGTACCGAATTGCAGGGGAATATTTATATGCGTAAGACAGGTGGAAATAGCAACAGTCTGTTACATTATTTAACAGAAATCGAGGCCACGCATTGAGTAAACAAACAAACTTTTCTTAATTAGATTCCAAAGAGCACTCACCACATGCATCTTAGAAATGTGATTACGAGAAAGGACGCCTATCCGTCCTAATATTCCTTTATCCGATGTCACATTTCGCCATGACTGCATTCTCCTCTCTTCCTAGAGTGTTCTCGTCTTGCATTCGTCGCAGACGAATTTCTGTGCGTGCACCGATGTGCTTGTCATCTCTAGCATCTCTGCCCCTATCCCTTCTTCCCCCTCAATCCAACCTCGCCTGTTTATCCGAGTGCCGGCCACCTGTTCTACGGCCTTTGTCGCAGGCCAGGCCGCTCCCTTTTCCTTTTCTCTCCCATACGAGCTGAAAGTCGGTTCCCAGAAATCCCAGAAAAATGGTCGACGAGAAAACTAATAAAGAAAACTCACCCCCACGTGGAGGGTGCTCCTCTAGTTTCATGGTCGTCAAGTTTCACTGCTGACTCTTCGCTGATATCCAACAACGCAATCCAACCAATCCACTCGCGGAGATGAAGCCATTTTTATTTCACCTATATCCAACTTTCCCGTCTGGTTCCCTTCCCGTCTCTCTCTCCCTCCCCGTCTCTCTCTCCCTTCCCGTCTCTCTCTCCCTTCCCGTCTCTCTCTCTCCCTTCCCGTCTCTCTCTCCCTTATATCTGTCTCTCTCCCTATTTCATTTCATTCTCACTCACTTTCCACTTTAAGAATATTTTAGAAATCTTCAGTCTCTTTCTTTTTTCGTCAGGACCTCAAATATTGTCTGTCATGATTCGATACCGTTCTAACGTCTCGGGTGTGCGATTCGCCCCTGACAGCTAAATGGATTAATTTTCCAATATAAATTATCTTATTATTTATTCTTAATTCTTTTACCTTATCTTATTATTTAATTATCTTATTATCCCTCATATTCTTGAATTTAAATTGGGATTTGACGAGGAACATGAATTTCTGTGTTTATGCGATAGGCACAACATGTTGATACACGTTAGCGATAGTTACAGTTAGTTTAGTGTTAAATATGGAGTTCGAAAATTTAAATAAGTAATCCAACAAACCCATCAACACCTGGAAACAATTTTAAGATTTCCTATTTAAGCATAATTTTACTTTTAATTCCATATCACCTTATAAAGGTGAGATGCCGTATATCCCGTAAAAATTACCGTCGAGCTCCAATACCAGGTGATAACACAGTAAAATCTGCTTCATATAGAGATAAATGAGAAAGGTGCAGATCAGTGATAATATTTCACATTGATTTTGAAGACCTCGGGAATAAATAATCATAAAGCGTAATGCAAGCATTTTTTCTAATCTTAAAACGAATCTTAAATAAATTCTACAAATTGTGAGGCCCGTGTAGTGTAACAATTCTGGAATGCGACCGTTGGATGAATGAATAATTAACGTGTTTTGAATCGTCAAAATCCGAAATAATTTCGAAAATATTTAATGTTTATCAAAATCTCTTTAGCAAAAACTACATCCAGGGTTGGTGTAATTGTTCGTTTTTGAGGTCTTCATACAGGGTATAATTGCATTGAATTACATTGATACTCAATCCGTTTTCACTGATTTTAGTGGACGAACAATTGTTTTCCCATATAATGTATATGTGAGGCCCCCAAAGCTGACTTAATGCCCGATAACTAAGTGATTTAAGCTTCATTGACGGGAAGCTTATTCATCTAGAGATTTGGGATGAACTAATAAACGAAACAAAATTTTTCATGCCTATCCTAAATTCAGAAGTTATAAACCTATATCAGTTCAAGTCGTTATAAAAATGTATTATCAGTTCAATTCGTTATAAAAATATGTCTTTTAAAGCTCAATTATTTGGTTACCTCTTTTGAATTGCACTCGCGTCGAATTGGCTAAACATTGTAATTTTTATTTTCGCTTTGGTTATTCCAGCTTTTTCTATTTCCCGGTCTTTGGATTACTCCTATTCAGCCTTCTTTTTCCCTGTCAGTTCACCTTCTGTGATTAATATCTTCGAAGAATGAACATCACTCTGTTACTAAGTATTGAGCGTTTGTTCTACGCTCAGTTTTTCAGGCGTTTTTGCACCTCCAGAACATTTTCTGATGGCTGAAAACTTTCTTTCCCTAAAAAATACTCTTTTTTGAACAGGAAATGCCACAGGAAAAATTGATCGCTAGATCACAGGAGTTTTACCAAAAAGAACATGATTACGACTTTGGTTTTCTCGGCTCAACAAATTCTCCCGTTTAGTCACAGCCCCGAAATGTCCCTTTCTTTGCCCTTTCCGTTCCAATTACCTTTTCTCGGCGTCTTAATTCCCAAGGTTTCGCCCTCAATCTCTGATGAATTCATGAATATTCGACCGGTTTGATTACCTAAGGGGGCAAGAGTGTATCCGAAGGTGAGCTTTCTTCATCTAAATCCAATACTTGTACGTTGGCTTGGCAATACAATTCCCTTAAGGTACAGAATAAAGTTCTTCAGAATCTCCGTCACTTCGAGCTTCCTTCCCCCGCATCGACGAAATCACAGCGTGAGATATAGATAAAGGTGATGGTGAGGTTATATGTGAAATTATTATCCATTAATTATTCATCTGTATCTCACACATGTTTGTCGATTTCTAGTGCTTATTTAAAGTTTTAACTAAATCTTTAACCTAACACCTTGATGCGAGTTAATAAGTTGCTTTTATGTGAAATTTAAGCTTAAAGCATTAGTTTTAATTTTATTTAATTTTAAATATGTATTTTTTGGTATTTAAAAATTATTCATGCATTCAGTATGCTACGAGTTGGCCTATGGTTAGTCACTTAGTTAGAATTATAATTTTAATTATTCCCTGACGTATTTCCTATAGAAATTTCAGGGTTGTTTATACTGCTTAGTAGTCGAAGGAAACAGATTGTAGGTGCGCACGTGATATTTTAGGATGAATGGAAAAAAAATCTAACTTTGGCACTAACTCTTTAAATATTCTGATCCCTATTATTAATAATATGGTACTCAAAGATTTGATTTTGTAACGAATTTTAGTAATGATTTTGTTTGAGTCGAACTTTTAATGTTATATTTCCTGATAAATTTGGTTCTACAAGGCAGAAACACAATTACTAAAGCCTTTAACAATTAGGTATT
This sequence comes from Calopteryx splendens, assembly GCA_002093875.1. Taxonomy (NCBI): domain Eukaryota; kingdom Metazoa; phylum Arthropoda; class Insecta; order Odonata; family Calopterygidae; genus Calopteryx; species Calopteryx splendens. The sequence continues at coordinate 308,017 of LYUA01000451.1, read as the reverse complement.
AAATTCAGGTTAACAATTTTCCAGTTTTATTTCCCCGCTCTCACCTTGTGCTTTAAATGGTATCTAAATATTAACCGCAGTATACTCAGTATCTATATGCATTGCTAAGAGTAATTCATAAGGAACTGACTTTCAACGAAAATTGCTTAATCTGTTCTGCTCTCAAGGGAGCGGTTGTGTCAGAAAAAGTTGCAATGCACTTGAACTCATGCATAAAATATTAAAGTTACAGCTTATCCGAATATCCATTTGCTCTGTTATAGCAAATTTACTCCTTTTAACTTGGAAATATCTTAACTAATCCATGCTTCTGGCGATTTGGATTGAGAAGACTTTGCATAACGTTCCCCGAGAGAAATAGGGCACCTCGAGAGAGTTAATTAGCATGAAGAGCGTGTTGATGATTCTATTAGAAATGAAACATAGAACACAATGTCAAATCTTGTCTTCCTTTCTCTGTATTAGAGCCTTTTTAAATGTGCTCTGGTTAAAATGCGTAGCTTTTTATTTTGTATCAGTTTTTATTATTTATGTATTTACGAGTGTCTACCTCCCCCTATCTCCCGATTTTATACAGTATTAATGAAAACGCAAGGGTTCACTGATAAACACCATTATATTACTATCAGACTTGGAGGTATTATATGGGTATATATTGGAATATTTTACTGGGATATGAATACTATGGTTCTAGTTTTTTGCGGTGCAGTATTCTATTGGATGGAACTCTCGGTAAATGGGCGTTTAGGCTCGGATTAAAATACAAGAGGTGCGGTTTTCCATATGAATGGACTTGGTGACACTCCACTGCTCATATTTTTTTATAACTAAGCAAAGGAATTATTTCAACGCATGTGCCCCCAAACTCGACATAATACCGTGTTCAAATTTTTTTTTCTCGGTGAAAGCTGATAGTCGTGTAATCTTGCCTAACGTCCTTTGACTTAGTATTTTTTTGTCATTTAATGTTTATTTTAACCTAGACTTTTTCTCTTAGAAGATTACTCAGTTACTTCAAACATTCCGGATTCATTTATTTCATTTTTGAAGCTGAGTTTAATGGATCCCGAACCTTTGTTTTTGAGAGAGAACAGTTGCAATAATGACCTCCGGAAATAACTACTTTGCACCGGGAATCGTGTCAGTGAAAACAGTCCTACATTTACACTGAGAAACTAGCTGATGGACTTCTAAGTGGTTATACTTTAGCTGGGCGGCATAAATGGAATTGAAAAACCTTGCAATTTTCCCCTCGCTAATATGCGTATTTTTTCGGTTTCGCTTGCTCGCCGCTAACAAGAGTAGCTGATATGGAAGTTTAATGAATTTTCCCGATTTGCTGAAAATTAACGAGCCCATTATATAATATAAAAGAAGTTGACAAAAAGCGCGAATTTAATATTTTTGTACAATTTCGTAAAATGAAAGAGAATGGAAACTAGTCATAATCTCATTCTAAATAAGGTCTTTTGGAAGATTTTGGCGAAGTTCCCATCCCTTGCGCCGGTATGTCTTTGGGCCCTGTCAAGGTATGTCCGGCAGTTACGTGTGAGTGCCAGTATAAACTTACAGAGAGGAAAACGTAGGGATGCAAAAGGAAGAAAGTTAAGGTATGCCCTGAGGGGAGAGTGAGGCATGGGGAACGACAAAGTGGATTTACAAGACCAACGTTGGAAAGGAAGAAAGATTTAGGGATAAAGTGAAAGGAGAGATACAGAGAAGGTGAGGGAAGTCGGTGGCAGAGGGGTCGGCGCTAGTGACCCCCACAAGGACGAATAAAAATTAGAAGATTTAGAGAGAGATGGGCCTGTCTTTGTGTGTCCACGAACTAGATTGAAATAGTGGGAGAGAAAGAGTGAAAAGTGATGGATTTAGGGCATGCTGAAAATGGTGACAAAGAGATCGGTGTCGAGGAGATTGAGGCAAGACGCCTCATACGAAATGAGGATAAGGGTGCTGTAAGGGAAGGAAATTGGAGAGAGAGGGAAGAGCTAAATGATATATATGTCTGCTGCTGGGAGCACGATAAAGCATTGGCTTGCTGATGAGAGTCCCGGTTTCAAATCCGAGTGACGCCTCTGGGCACACCCAACTAAAACTAGGTTGTGTGTATTTTTGGGCAGCAGACATTTCTGGGAATCCGCGAGCGGCACGGGTAAAGGAGCGAACCCTCACACCCTGAATGTTTTATTATCACACGCCGTAGGGGTTAGGGTGAGCTCCAATTACATTATAGCCGGAATGCGTAGTGTGTGGCGTCGACCGACCCAAAGTTTCCTACCTGCCCAGGGCCATAAAATTGGAATGATGCTCACATCCAGAAATTGATTAATTTTTCTTCCCAAATGCAAATAAGAAATTGCAAATTGCAAATAAGAGTGATTGATGGCATCATGTTAAGTCACGATTAATCGTGACTGAACATGATGCCATCAATCACTCACGTTATCTTAACATACGATTGCGTAACATGCGAGTATTCCGCGTACGCTAGCATGTCAGTCCATTCACTGCGAGGATAGTGATAAGCGAGAATGTCTGTCCACTATATTGCACCCAAAATTCCGAATAGTGTGAGATGGGGAGGTAAAGGGCTAAAGTAAATGAAAAATCAAACGCAATGCTCCAAAATTTTTCAAAGCCTAAATATTAACAATTTACCAACAAAAAGGTTACTTTCGTAACCCTGGATTTGTCAGGATTAATAAAAATTTCAGCATTGACAGTACTATTTAAAAAACCATAACTCTTACGGGTGTGCAGGTATGACGCATGGATGGGCATGACGAGTGGGTGGGTTTTGAACATTTGCGACTAACATAAGTGGACAGTGTGAGACTGGTTCAGAAAGGGCAAAAAAGTGCAACCTTATTTTTATGCTTTAGATGCTAAAAACTTTGTAATAATTAGACCAAAATTTGCATTTTTTACTCGGATCTCAAGGTGCAGGAAGTTGAAGAAGTGTACTTTATTTTACAGGTAGACCGGTTATAGGGAAAACTTCATTGAGTCGGCATGTAAATGAGTGTCTTATATTCTAAGTTGAAGTTTCAGAATCATTTAAAGTGAATTTTATAATTACGGGTAACTGTAGCTTCACTAACTTTAATTAGTTTTTGAGAAAATTGAGTGTCAGTAGAGTTAAAGCCGACCAGGACTTCTAAGCAGCGGCGTGCGCAAAAGGGCCAGCGGGATCCAGCGGGCCGACCTCTAAGCAGAGTTGGTTTAGTGTGTGGTGAGGTCTACTCTCACCCGTCAAACGTCTTTCAAGTTGATGACTCCGTCCTTGGTGGTGAATCGAATTTGAAGTGTTTTATTAAGGAAATTTGCGGTTGATACCGGGTCCATATTGCCTTCCAGATTAAAAGCATCTCTCACAACTCGGTACAGCGTGAGTTCAGAGGTCATCGAGGATGGGATCGGAGAGATCAAGTGACCAGGAATTAACCCCCCGAGCAGATAACACCGCTTGCAAACTCCTGTGTTGGTCGTTCCCAGGCGTCCTTCTCCTCCGCTGTTTTTTTCTTTCACATCTGGACGTGTAGTGGCTGTGAAACACATGGGAATTGAAACTTTAGATATCCTTCTACAATCTCCGTGGAGAAAAGTTTAAAGTCGCTACTGGGTTTTTCTTCGTCTTTTCACCTCCGCGCTTACCATCCCAGCTGTATAATCTTACAATCGGGAAAAAACTGATAGATTTGGGAGAATACTACAAATACGACCGCGGAGGTATGTGATAGAATTTGTGATTCCAGCATTCGACAGAATATCGACTAAATCTCGCAATTAAAAACTCAATGAAAACCCGAAAGAAGTTCTCAGTTTTGATTAATTTATTTTGAGTTCGGACGGATTTCGGGAGTCTGATGGCTGGTTGTTGGATTGATTTGGAATGGTATTATTATCATTTATGTGTCAGTATATTGATACAGTCGAAAAAAATCATTCTTCACATCGAGATGGGTAGGAACTACCAGATTTGTTAAATATTATTGCGTATAATTGACAAGTGTGTGACAAGCCTGGTGATTTGGAGAATGATTAGGGAATATTACAGTTAAAATGAAATAGAAATTGTTTGTTAAGCCTCAAAGCGGAGATGCTCACGTATAAACTGCATTTACTAATTCATAGTCCAATTTCTATTTCTTGATCCGACCACTCAAGCAACACTAGAAAAAAATATGGCACAAATACTATACTTTTGCATTTGACTCCGAGTAATACAAAAATATTCTCGGTTCTAATCCGTCCGGACGTCAATTTTTTTTTTCAAAACTTTCGGCGATCCCAACCACCTTCAGCAGTGAGAAAATACGACGAGTGGCAGAAAAAAAATATTTTTCATGCATACTATACAAAAGCGCGGGCAAATCTAATTCCAAGAAAAAAAATATGCGAAATTTCGGGCTAAGGTGACCGCACAATTCGGATGTAAAAGACGAAGGTATTTAGTTCCGAAACGTGGAGATTTCCGCACGTACGGGAGTAGTTAGATGAAAATTCGCTGTTGGGAATGCGTCAACCAGAAATGGGGGAAAATAAAATGACGTCAGGGCGTGAGCGGAGACCGAAATCGGCGATGGAATCGCTGCTTTCGCGAGCACTCGGTTTGATGGTGTACCTATCCGCTGTTGAGTGGTGGACTGCTGAAACTCCCACACGCTCTCGTGGTGGTCAACGGACGGAGTGGTTCATGGTGGGCATCCTTTTGGAGAGGAGAAAAGAGCAAACAAACGTAGGAGAATGTCAGCGGGATTTGGAGAGCGGCTGTTTGCGTATAGGGACCAGGGCGCGAGATGACCACGGGATCAAAGGGCTCGCCTCCTACCAAGTTGCTTCTTTTGTTTTAAAAGTCCTTTTTTTTAAACGAATTTGTGAAAAGCGAATAGGAAAAGCTCCCTTTTGGAAAAAGAGGGCGTCAAATACACTTTAAGTTTCAAAAATATTTTCTTAGATTCTTAATTGTAAACAGCTATGAATGTCTTGATATTTGAAATCGTAAGGAGTATTTGTTTACACTTTCCTTAAATAGAAGGGATATTTAAGTAATGAGTACATTGCTGTGGCAAACAATCCTGTGAATACTTTCATTTCCGAAGGGAAATTCGCAATAGTTTTCATACTATCAACATGATAATGTTTGCCTGGAGCATTTGAAAGCAAACCTTTACGATAAACTTGCCAATAGAATTACTCCCAGCAGGACCACATTCTAATTATGGGCGTCAAATTGCTTGCTTATGTCAAACAAATAAATAAAAGGAACGAAACTCACAGTTCAAAGCATCAAAAGTCTTCGCTTGTAAGTAAGTTGATGAAATTTATGCTTTCCATCTCAGTAATCAACCTGTATGTGCCTATGAGCAGCCAGAAAAATGAGCCAATGTTTCTTTTAAATATTGTTTACCTAATCCGTAATATTAAGTGAGAATTTCTTAGTTTTTGATTCGGAAGGATAAAACCTTCGTATGCCTTAAGTGAAATTTAATCATATGGAGATATATGAGTGCGGTATCGTTTTATTCATTCCAATCATGTTCTTCTTTCATATGATTGAATTATTTTTCAGCATACGTGAGAAATGCATGCATGATGCTGTTTTATGAGACTCATCCCCCAAACTATCTCTGTATTTAAACATCAGAAGAATGTACTATGCCTGATAGCTATGCTAGGGCTCAGTCTTCCGTTTTTCGCATAAAAGTAAATTTTGCTTGTCATCTTCCTTGTGCTTTAATTTTTTCTGCAGTTATTTATATAATTTACGAAAGGCACAACTCTAATACTATTAATGTAAATAATCATTTTCTTTTTTACTTAAGAGATGTATCTATGTGACAATGGCTCTTATTTTGTAGAACATAATGCCTATATTCTTCAAACAAGTCTCTAAGTATTTAAAAATGAATTGAAACAGTTGGATTTAAAGAGTTTTCGTGTCGATAGTTCTTTATTAATCATAAGGTATTATGTAAATGCTATATTTATTTTTTTCATAGTTATGTATAACGGCGAGGGCTTAAAGCTGATGTCTTTTGGCGAAAAAATGATGATATCATATATGTACATAACAACTAGAATACAGTACAATAATGTTCTAACAATAAATTTTATCGAACACAAAAATATTTACACGGTCTATTGTACATGATTCCCTGACATATTGTTACACGCTAGATGGGTGTAGTTTGTTTTCATTTCATGATATTTTCCCATAGAAGTCGAATATTACGTCACCAGTTTAACGATTACTGACCTTTAGCAAACAAATTAAAAGGCGGAGTAGAAAGGACGATTCTCTTGTAGTAAGATTCGTTGATGTTTGTTTAATAATTGTGTACTTTTGATGCCCGGTGGGAATAAGGCGAAAGGAAAGCTAAGTAAAACCTTAAGGATAAATAAAGGAATCTCTCGGCAGAGGGCGCTCCTCTGGGGTAAAACACGACTGTGCGGAGGCAAATGATGGTCGGTTATGTAGGTATTGTGTGGTTAATTGGAAAGGTAGTCAACCTCAGAGAATCGTCGTATATACTGACTGAAAGTTGAACTTATCGCGTGGCCTCTGTGAAGCAGTTCATTTAAACATTTACAAACCGTCAAAGGTCACCATTAGCATTAAAATCCCGTGAGTATTATCGAAACTATGAATTTTATTCCAAATAATGGAATATTTTACACATTTCTACTCTTGAAAAACATGTAATGTAATGTGGAAGCGTAACTTGTGTTAGCCGATATTTCGGAGATTTCATTTAATTAACCCGTTGGGAGAATCAGTGAAATTGGTCTCGAGAATAAATCCGGTTCTTCCTTCTCGGGAAGTTCGTGTTAACTCGATGTGCACACGACACTAATTGAAAAGTAAAATAAAGAAAATAGAGTAGAAATAATCTCGAGAAATCATCTGACTTTCGTCTAATATTTCAACTAATTTGCATAATGTATGTAACGCTTGATCTTCGGGTTAATGACGAAATAGGTTTATCCATTGCCTTTCAGTGTTATCATGTTTTAAACTAAATTGTGAATATTTTCTTAAGCATGGTCAAAAATTAAAAGACTTGAAGTTAAGACTTGAGTAAGGTATTAATGTAAACTGAAAGATAAACATTAAAACGCTAAATTATTCCGCAATTAACTTCATCCGGAGGCTACCTATTTTAGTATGCCGAATTCTATCGCTATATGCAATCGTGAATTATCACATTATATACATTGTTTTAGAAATGTTTTTGAAGTTTTCTTTTAAACCAAGAAACATTTGAAATGACGTAAGTGTATTAAGTTCTCAGAATAGGGTTAATATTTAGGGAAGAATGATTACTACTGATTTGAAATTATTGATTTTAGTATTCCCTATTAAAACTGCATGAAAGGACTAAATATTTAAGAGTAAGGTTAACAGTACAGTGCAGTGGTAAGTGGTAGACTATTAACGTCCCTTATTTCCTGAGGAAAATCCCGCTTAAAGATGGGAATAAAATAATATAATCGCATATAAGTAAGTTAATGGTTATCTTATAAGAACTCTTGAGGTTTCCAGTTGAAGAATATAAGAATAGTAAATGGAATTTTCTAAGCTCATTGAAAGCTTTGCATATTTAATCCTTTCGTAAATAATTGCGCTGATAAAAATGAATTTTAATTCAAGTGATAACAGAAATTTTCTGCGATAATTAGTTATTAAATTTAGAAGAAGTGGCGAGAAAAACTCTTCACTCTTTGAAGTCATCTCCAGAAGTCAAAGATAATCTCTTTCCTCTGTTATACCCGTCATTAAATCGTATTTGAGCAGAGCTTCCAAAGCTTCCAAAAAACCTTATTTTAACAGAAAGGGCAATTAACGGTTATGATGCAAAGTATGTTCGTCTTCCAGAGGAATCACTCTGGAGTTAGACCAGGTATTTCGTGCCGCTACTTTTGGCAATAATTTTTTCCTTACGCTATGTGATAAATTCCTTGGCTATACATAACAAGTTTGAGAAAAAAATGTAACAAAGATTCTCATTGAAGAATGAGAGTCTCATTGAAGTCTCATTGAGACTTCTCATTGAATATCCCCAGTGCTTCCCCCTTATTCTGATTAAATTTGGAGTACATTAATAACAGGTCATACGCAATGAGAAATTTCAAGT
>LYUA01000451.1:252345-268890 GCA_002093875.1 Calopteryx splendens | reverse complement strand
TGATCCTAACGGAACTCAGGATTTACGGTTTCAAAAGTGATGTAAAGTAGACGTGTTTATGTGCGTCTAAATAATGAAGAAATTTTCCATTAAGACTAGGACCTGAAAATCTTCTTGTGTCTACCTCAAAATACTAATGCTGTTACATTGGATGGCCATGAACGGTAATCAAAGAGTGGAATAATTGTTTTAATGCAGTTTTATCAAACCCGTTTAACCTATGCTTTCAAACTTTATAACCTATGCTGTTATAGTTTTCAAAATTTTTTGGTAAGGTGTGTCATTTTATTAAAGTGTATCAGCAGAGAATACTGGTTATATAATGGAAGACCTTAAAATTCCATTTTTACCGTACTTTTTATCAACTTTAATGGAAGACCAAAAACTTTGCTAGATACGTCGTTTTTCTCAAACGCAATTTAATATTTAACGTTTAAAAAACGTTAGAAATGCATTTTATCGTTTTGGCTAACCCAGGAATATTTAATATTGATAGTAATTCAACATTTTGGAAATTCTATGTTTGTATTAGTAGTTGTGATTAACCTTAGATTAAAAATAGGTTAGGAAAATTAAGATTAATCGTGCAAAGATTTAGACGGAAAACGTGCGGTTGGAAAAGATACGGAGCGGTAAAAAATATTGCCTAAATTAGATTAAAAATAAGATATTTTGCACTTGCACTTCAAGTGAAGCACGAAAGCACAAATAGTTGCGGTAAAGGGAAATTACGATAGTTTCGAAGCATCATTTTTCTCGCAGTTAGAAATGTGAATGAAATGAAAAGAAAATGAAAAAGAAATCCTGTTCAGAGCAGTGCAAAATTGATGTCATTTCCTGCCCCCAAGAATTATTCTTTTTAGTATTAATGAATTTTATTATATATTTCTGTGAGTGTAATTTATTTCCATTTTTAAAGAAATGAAACTAATGTAAGCGTGGTTCTTCAAGTTTTCAACACATGATCCCATTTTATAAAACCCTGATTTCCGATTTTGGTAACCTGTGTTCCTTCTCATTCAGTGTAGAAATACATTTCGACGGATCGAAGGGCATTCTTTTTTTTCGACGCTCTCATCATCTTGCGCATTTTTAAATATCTCCATCCCATACGGCGCTGAGACCGCATTACTATCTGAATGTACTTCGCCAAACGGAACAGACCGCCAAATCTTAAATTATTCGTGCAGCACTTAGGTTTAGCTGCCGTCCGTGCATAACAACAGAGGGAAATCCATAGTCATGAAGGTGGAGATAACAATGAGGTGAATGCTAAAAACACACCATCTTTTTTGGGGTACATACCTTTAAAATGGATCGCTTGAGTGTTTCAGTCCTTCGTGTTTCAGTCCTTCGTGTTTTGATAGCCTGGCGTTTTATAATCGATGTTGCTTGCTTTCAGTTTCCATTCTCGCTTTAGCGAATCTTATAAGTTGAAACATGCCCCCACTGTTGAATTTCTAAATAACCAAGGTTTTTTTTGTGCAGTCTTCGTCATTGGATATGTCAGTAGAAGTCAGTAAAAAATGTAGAAAAATAAAATTTACTTCCTTATAACATGCATGATGGAATAGGAAAAAATCACTCTTGAAACATGACTTCAACTTGAATTGGTCCTATATTTTGTCATAAAGGCAGTTAAAGTATACACTTGGTTAAACTGAAGAGGACTAATGGAAGTGCAGCTGCTTAAAAAAAATAAAATAATAAAGAGAATGGTACGCAATTGAAATCAACCGATTCCAGATATAGTACTACCATGTTAACTGTGAAATATCTGAATGGCAGCGAACAACTTTCTAAAGATATTTCGTGTTCTTTATTGTTTAACCTTTGGTTTAAGATTGCAAGATATGTTTTAACTAAATATTTTCTGTCGAATCCCTTAGTTATTACAATGAAATCAATTGCTTCAGAATTAAATAAATGTCTGCTAGGAAGTGAGGGAAAGAGAAAAATGACTTAGACACCACAATAGTAGAGCAAAAAATCACAGCAGTTAAATCATTATTTTTTCGACTGATTTAAGTTTTCGTGAGATATTTAGAGGAATATTATTTTTTCTTCAACTTTAACTAAATATTATTTTACGTACTCTCTCCGGATATTTTTTTTTGGGGGGGGGGGGTTCCATTGGGCTCCCATCTGCATCCTCTTCTGATCCGATTTTCCACTCTATTTTCTTTCATTTTCTCCGCCCTCCTTGAATTTTCCGTTGAAGTCTATGTACGAGGAGATATTACCAACAATTCTCTTGAGCTTATCGATCCCAATTTTTGGTATTTTTTTTCCCGAGCCTTCCCGGCTATAAGTCATCCCACGGTTCTATCCCATCCAACGGCTCAGCCTCCTTCCCACTGCAGAGCTGGCGAGCCCTCCTCTTCAACCTAGTCGTCCATGATAAATGGGCGCCCAAGGGCATCGGTGTTTGTAGCAGGCAGCCGAAGTTAATTAGCGGAGCGCTAAAATACACGATTCAGCAAGATTATACATGTTGCGGGTCAACTGAAACGTGTTGCACAATGATTTCAAACTTACAAGTATCCCTCTTCTAATTGCTCATTAATTACTATAGTCTGATGGAATATTTTAATATAAATTACACACAAAGTAAGTAAATGGTGAATTCATTTTTCTCGTAAAGGTTGTAATTGTGTGGGAGGATTCCATAAAAACCAAAACTGTTGAAAAAGGAAGAAATTAATAACAGAGCTTCCTGAGTAAAGAGGTTAGGGAAATATTTTAATTAAAGCTTCGATATAGAGCGTTATATAATATGGGTTCGGAATTTGGTCTTTCATAACGGGGCTAAGTATAGATTGAAAGCATTTTAGCTGCCGAAGAGGGCGTCAAAAATCCTCGCCTGAGGTATTGTGCAGTAGCGGGATATTAAAGGCTGTTACAGAAAGAAGAAGGTTAGCTTATGAACGAATGTGGTCGAAAAATATGCATTATGCAGTACGTGGTAGAGTTAGATACTGTGTAGTCGTTTTGAAGATGAAGAAGCAATGTGGAAAAAACGTAGTCATGTATTTGTGGAAGAGATTTAGAGAACTGCGACTGTGTGTGTTTTCAGCGACCGTTTAAAAACCACCTCTATGCCGTGGATTACCTAAAATGTACCAACTTCCGCTCCAGAATACTTCATCTGTCTTTTACCTTCTGTGACGTGGTGATATTAGGAATTTTGGGAAAATTTTTATTCCCCTTGGACAGAATATTTGATTTTTAACTTGTGAGTTTTCTTTCCTTGTGAAACACTAATGATTTCTGCTTCGATTTCCTTGAAATATGTTGCATCTCGAAAAGCAATCGAAGCGACTCATAATGATTGTTGGCAAGGGTGGAGGTGGGCAACCTTGCTGGTCTAGGGGACTTCGGTTCATTTCCCACCAATGTGGTTTTCCTCAATATAAGGATTGGGTGTTCGTAATTTACCTTGTTGTTACTTTATGTCTATAATCCAATTAAATAGGAAAATATAAGGGAATTTTTCGATTTGGGTTAAATAAATAAATATTTCAATGCTAAAATATGTTTATTTATTTAACCCAAATGCCAGGATTTAATTGCATTAGACTAAATATTTTTTCGATTCAGAATGTTGTTTCTTATTATTATCATAACAGTATTCTTATTATTATCATAACAGTAAAAATTGAAGATTCAGGCGTGATGTGGTACAATGATGACTTTTTAAAATAAAAACAATTTTCCACAATTTAAATTTTTAAATAAATAATTTTAAAAAGTCGTCTCATATCAGTACTAAATGGATTACTTAATGTATTAAATTTAGTATTCTGCGGTTTATGTCTGCGTTCGATGTATAGTGAAGTCTAGGCTTTGCAAATTTAGCAGAAGATTTATACCAGATTTTATGCAATAAATCACTTGGCTCGAGTGAAATTTAGTTTCGAATTTAATAATTGTCTTCCGGAAGGAGAACGGAAAGTACTCAGAAAGTGTGGTTGTAGCATTTCTCCAGTATTTCTGCTTTAAAGTTAACGTACTTTCCTTATGCATTCTAATGTGTTCTTGTCTACATAACAGTCACCTCGGAGACCTTTTTTGCATAGATTACTCTCACCACGTTACCGCGCCCTTAGTGGTGCCCTGAGGTTTCTTGCCCATGAACCTAAATGTAGTTTTTAACGTGAGAATTTAACATATCGTTCATTTTAATTTTTTCATATCACTGTTATAGTCGGGTGTAAAATGGTATGGACCTTATTTAAGGAAAAAATTGTTAAGTCAGTACCTATTTGGAGAGCTAAATTAATTATAGTTGTGTTAAGAATGCAGCGATTAAAGATTCGTCCCACTCGTCGGATGCATCAATAATAATTCTACGGTCGATTTTATTCTACTTCTAAGGATATTTTCCTCCCTATATTTTATGACATAAATGATATATATCCTGATCCTACCTAAATAATTGTCATTTGTGTAACATAGGTATTATTTTTATAATCATCAAAGTTTATTTAGACACCTAATATAGCATCTGATCAAGGCCCATTAATGCTTAATGCGAAATCCCCGTTGCCACATTTACATAGTCGTCTCTTGTGGCCTACGTAAATTCTCATGGCGTCGATCCTTCTTCCTTCAGTAAAGAAGTGGCAACCATAGTGAATGTACTTCATTGATATGGACATACATCATTATTACCCGTCAGCTAGCGTGGCCTACAGAGATGGTGCTCCCCCGTTCTCCCGTATGTCAGATGAATATGGCATTTTGACTGTCCAGCCGTTTTTTTGGAATTACCGATATCGAGGATTTCATGATTCTGCTTCTACGGAAAATACCTTAAGATGAATCCAGAAAAGACCTGCAGCGCAGTCCATAACATAAAAAATCTCAATTTTTGGAATTTCAGTAGTCGAATAGGTTGTTCATCAAACGTTTTGGATTTTTGTGACAATAAATCTTACGATTGACAATATCTTGAAAACCTAAAAACACTATCTTCTGCTAATTACGTCCTGAAATCCTGCATACATAAATGGAATGAGCTATTTATTCATTCCACCTTCTAAGGAAATTAATATACATTATAACAGATTGGTAGCATTCTTAAAAGTTACTTAAGTTTATCTACTATTTGTATACAGCAATATAAACTAATTGTAGCGTGACATTTTTAAATATGCAATTTTTAAATATACAATATGATTTAATTATTGTGCATCCACGTATCTGAATACAAAAATACCGTTACCAATCGTGCTTGCATGTATCACTTACGTAAGGCTAATAACATTTTTCAGTTGCTTATAACATTTAATTCCAGCGAACAGGTAGCCTTCGGTGTGGCCGACCTGCCAGACCTTGCTTATATTTGAAACAAGAGGTTTAAGTTGGTGCACTTGTGTTTTCAAACTGTAGCCAGAAGCTTATAGCCCAAACTAGAGTAATATTCAAAATTTTGAAAACACAGCCAATTCATGTTACTAAACAAATTATATTTTATTTTTATTCTTCGCAGAATGAAGCGAGAGGTTTTGAAACAGTCGGAACCCATCTTGAAGGGAGTCTTATTTGGTGAGTACAATGGGATTTTGTATATTTCAGAAAGGTTTGCTGTAATTCTACAAGTCTCTTACCTTATTTCGGAACGTGTGAATGCTTCTCAAAGAGAGTTGTCTCTATCGACACCAAACGGGATTGTAAATATTCAAGTGATAATTAATGTGTAATAAATGCATGTACTCTGCATGATAATTTCAAAGTAACACAACACAATATTATTTACTTTTCAATGTTTTACGTGTTAATGTTTTTCGTATTAACTCCTTGGTTTTTTTTAATTTTAGCATTAGCTTAATATAACTTGCTTTTTTTTAAAAACTAGTGATTGAATCATTTGTGGAACTCTTCTTAAAGCCTTTTCTTTGAATTCAGAAATTCATTAATAAACTGAGTCAATCCATTTTATAAAAAAATGTGTGATTGAGATTTGTTTGTTTCCGTTTAATGTATACCTTTTTTGAGTTGAGCGTTGCATGGAATATCTTACCGAAATATCTATTACCTTCTTTCCTAATAGACCATCGTTGGGAAGGTGCAGGGAAATCTGGTATAGATGACACGTTATTTCTTCATACTTAATTTAGTTCTCATGAATTCCTTGGTAATATTACGCGCTATAGTGATTGCTTAAGAATTTTCACTCTACTCTAATTGTTCGAGAAAGGTAATTATTATAATTTATTGCACAAAAACGACCACTTTTTCATAATCATTCCAAGAATGAAGGTTTATGCATGCATCGCTACACTAATTCACATGTGTCTTTCTTCTTCTTTTGCGTTTGCGTTGAAATTTTCTTTTAGTGCATAAAAGGAACATAAAGCACTCATAACGACTTTAGAAGCAGGAAGATAAAAAAAATATTTCCATGCGTTTTAATTACTATAACTCTGTGTTATCACATCTTTGAACATGAATAAGTGGCCCCATGTTTCTTTATTGAGGTATCATATTTAAATGAAGGAAAAAATTCGATGTAATATAATATATAATATTTAAAGCGTAAATGCTATTGATTTGTTCTAACGCGGGTTTTTCAGATGATTAAGCATCTCTAGCCTTGTGATCATAATTTATGTTAGTAAGCTTTGGCAGCACGTGAAACCTTGTGATGCAAGAAATAACTGAATGTAGGTTTCATTAATTAGGGTAAGGTGAAGTGAAGTACAACATTGTGATTTAAGATATACAAAGCCACATTAAGATTGGTACTTAAGCGGAACGTGGTCAGTATTTCTGGATGCACTTACCCAGTTTTCAATTAATCTCCCAGCGCGTTATGAACTCACCCGTATGTACTTTAAAAAAAAACGTATCTCTTTACAATCTGCTCGTTAATATACAGGTATTCTTTCCATTTCCATATTCACCATAGTTTGAAGATTAATATGTGCCGTCGAATTTGCGGATCTTTTGGCTTTACCATTTGTTTGTATTTCCTTGCCATGAGATTTTATTGCTATAGTTCCCTCAGGCCATATTTTCAAGTTTAAGGCTAAAATACTCTTCATGCAGCGCGGATAATCGTTAAAATGACTTCAGAATATTAAGCGCATTAATTATATATAATTCACTCAATTTAACTTCTCTGAAGCGTAAAAGTCGTATTCATTGAGATCAAACAGGGCATGAATTGCTAACTATTATTATTCTCCGCATTTTTTTGTTTTATGCAAAAATGATGAAACCTAATTTCTGATTTGCCGCGGGTAAGGAAGCCTTTGGAAGGGCCGAGGTCTTTGACGGTTTGGGATGGTGTTTTAACTGCTTCTGAACAACGTCAGCCTTTGAATGTTTAAGATAAAACCGTCTTTTAATCATTTACTTTTTAAGTAAACTTTCATGTCAATCACTTCTTCAAGGTTGAAATTGATGCCCAATTTCAAATTAGGCATTAAAATATGGCGCTTATTTTGATCAACAAGTGAAGTATGAGCGTGTTAGTGCTGAAGTAAAATTTTACTTCCAAAATATGATTATTTTTCTCACGTTATCTACAAAGAAGAAGGAAAAAATTATTTTCATGGGGAATTTAATGAAGGTGAAATTCCAGGAAAGTTGTTTCTAGAAAACTAATAAAGAGTATTTGTCAAAATTTTCATGTTCGTGCACATCGCTATAAATATTCTCTCTTATTTGGTAAAAATATCGACCTCGTTACTATCTAACCAGATTTGTAAAGGAAATAAATTTGTAATCATGCGCGTATAGATTTTATTTCAGGAGACTATTCGAAAAACTAATTGGAACAAAATTGGGTGAAATGGGGAATGAATTGACTGGGGATAATTGCATGCTGGAAATTTTCATGTTTAAATAATAATTCCCTGATTAAAGTTTTTTTAAGAAATCACGCAGCTTATTGAGATTTTTAGATCGACTCTTTTTTAAGAGAAAATTGAGGTCGGCTTAAAATATTAAACCCTTCGCAAGATCCTTTGACGGACTGGGTGGGTGAAGATGCTGTGTTTGCTAACGATTGTTGCCTGCATTATAGCCAAAGCCAGATTTGCTCTCTGAAGTGAAGAATTCTCAGAAATGTCAAAATAAGTTGTTTTCATATTACATCAGTGCCCAGCCACTATTTTATTATCAGATTACGGTCTTTAATTTTATTCCTAAAACCTTGAGGGTGGCTATAGCGGTGCGAACGTACCAGTGGTGCGCCTTGTTACTCATACGGAAGATAATTATGAATGAACGCAAAAATAAATTTATAATTTTTTCTGGAGTAGCTGAACTTAAGCAAGTGCTTCCTAGAGAAAATAAATATCTTCCTCTCGCTATTCCCACGGAATTGATCGAGTGTGGCATCTCATTATGCTAGCGCATTATGTCAACAAATGAAAGATACTTTATTCACTATGAGGTTATTTCAAAGCAAAAAACATTTATTATTATTGATATTATTAACTCATTCCCCACCATCGTAAGCTCATAATATTTTTCATCCATTTATTCTTTCTTATATGTTAATATTTTATGGGTTTTGTGCTGAAAAATTTGATACGTTTTCAATAATCAATTGGATGATAATGAAATCGGTGTATAGTTTGCACTGTCAGTGACGTTGACTACTTTTTAATGTCGTCACTTACTGTATTCTGTCGTGACTGATAATTAGAACATGTAGTACCTATGAGTAATATCATTACATTATCTCACATCTCATTCATTTTCTCCCAGAAATTGAACAAGATTCGACAAACCTAGAAAGTGGAAAATAACAGAATGTGTTTCACACCCTCAACTAAATTAACACGGGACAATATAAACGGTCGATTAAGATTATTTAATAAAAACTATAGGGCATGATATTATAATTGGATCTAAATATACTGGATCGGTCGATTAGGCTTATTTTCAAATATATTATTTTATTTAGAATGTAGACGGTTATTTGTAAAAAAACTTATTATAATTTCATGAAATATTTATATATGATCAGATACTTAAAATATCATTTAATAGAAACAGTAATCGGGACAAAAAGTGGATCTTCCATCAATCATGGAATCTTTCGAAGTATTTTCACAGAAAATCACATGTGGGAAAGAAAAACCATAATGAGGGTAGGAGAATATAAAATTAATTAAGAGAACATTTACTGACAGATTAATTTTTTTAAGCATATCTATATTTGCTTGTGGTGTTTATCACTTCCAGGAACTTCATTTCACATAGGCGTTATTAAAAGAGTTTCAGAAGTCAATCTCATACCATTCTATTAATGCCATCCCCAGAATTTTTGAGACATGTTTTCTTTTTTTTAGGATTAAGTGACAACCACCGAATACGAGAATGCATTTGACACTTCGCAATGCTTGGAGCTGACAGGAAGTTCCACCCGTATGTCGGTTCACCATCCCATTCTAATTTCTGGCGTTTTGCTCGTAGTTAGGCAAATATGCTAGCGATGAAAAATTCTTCTCTGCCTCGCACGGAGGTGCAATTCTGCTGGATATGTCTACGATACTCCTTGTGTATCTCAGAATCCAATCAGAATTGAAAACATGTTTCTCTATAACTCATGGTGTTAAATTTTGAAACTGCTGGAAAAGGGAGTCACGCAAGTGCTTTCAGTAAGTCAATTGAATTTTAGCGATTGACCTGTCACATACTTGATGCTCCATTTTTACATCAATTAGGATGCATAATATCAATACGCACTATTTTTATTCACTATCAGATTTTGCTTTCAAAATTATGCATACATTTTTAGTGATTTAGTAATAGCATCCATAGTAAATTTTAAATGACAAGCGGTTGCATATTTTTTCTTTGAATTCCCGTGTTTTAGGTTTTTAAAACTCATTTTTCACGCATGGGCGATTACTTCTGTTTTTTTGGAAAACTGATTAATTTAATGTGCGTGAAAATATTTGTGCAACTATTGGCATGTACACCATATCATCAGTGTTATTCTCATTTGCTTGGGATCTTTGGCTTAAAATTTGCGTAGCTACGTAAAGCTCGGGAATTGATGTTCCGATAATTAACAACTGCAAAGAGAATTAGGTATGTTAAATCCACAATTTTCACAAACCAGTTTCAGATGAATTTTCATAAATATGGTTATAATTCATAGGTGAACCAGTTTAATCAAAAATGAAATCCTAGAATTTTATTAAATGTCCTCTTTCTGGCGTCCTCTATAAAGGTCAACTTCTCTACCAAAGACATTATAGGAATATAATGTATTCCCAGTGGCTCGGGAAAATGAAGGGAGTGACAGCGTTTTATCAATTCAAAAGTTATAATTTCAAAGTGTGAAGCTTGGGATTTCAAGTTTGGTTGGTAGTTTTGGATGTTGAATTTTCCGGCTCTGATTCGTAAGAAGAACTTAGCTCTCTTGGGAAACTTGAGACTCATAATGATGACTTATTCGGTACTGTGACCCAGGAAATAGCTTTTCGTATTTCTCAGGTTTGCTAAAGATTGCAATGAGAGCGGTATCTATTATACACCCAGTCGGTTGCAAAGATCATGGAACGGCATTTCATTTCATTAATAGAAACGAAGGAGAGTATATAAATCGCCATAAATTAAAAAAAATATCCCCAAAGCAACTAATTTTCCTCTTCTTTTATGCATCTGCGTTTTTCTTTTAGCGGTAGCTTCTCTGACGCCTCCATATGCAATTTTGACGCTATTTTTACTCAGTGATGCTGCTAACCATAAGCTGTTAAACCAATAAACCTGCAATGTGGTATCCAAGGCGTGTTATCACATTCATTAGCTAACGAAATTTAGCTACCTCCAACTACTGTCCCGTGCCAATCTATTTGGTCAGTGTTCCCTGAATTTCAGTTGGATTGAGAGACCTTTGTGAGTTGATTGCCGTTCACGCCTTAGAAGAGGAGAAACACGGTTATTGAGGTCGCGAGGTCTGCGCTAATAACCATGGAAATGTGTTTACATCGCTCGCGAGATGAAAAATATGCATACGGCCCTGGTCGGTTTTATTAGGGGATCCAACGTATAGGAAGGAGTACGAGGTGATATGAAAAACTTGAGCAAAGCGTCTAAAATGTTTAATGACGCTGATCAGTTCTTTCTGAGAAATTTTCAGTGAGTTCATGGCAAAATGGCTTGGGGGCAGAGGCTCAACCCATTAAAAATTGAAAGGCTATGCTACTTTATTGTTTCTCCATACGATTATTAGTTTAAACTTTAATGAACCTCTGGCCATCTGACCAGTTATTTTTTATTGTTAAAATGGAAATTTCCACTTTTTAATCTGTGGCATGTTTATCCTTCGGCTCACCGGAAGTTACGTTTTTGTCAATAATTGTTTTCCCCCAAAGTAATACTTATGCCTTGGCAGTTGGTCGCTTAAGAGAACTAGTTTCGGGTTGTAATTGCATGGCGTGCTTGAACATAGTACAATATTATATTGTATGCATCAAATCTAAGGGAGAAAATAGTGCTCAATAAAGATAGTTGAAAAATGTCTAGTAGTTGATAGGTTGGATAGGTTGACTATTTGATAGGTAGTTGATGTATATACTAGTAAGAGAACAATTTACTGCTATCGAAACGGTCATGGAAGTATTGTTAGCTATTACCATTCCAATAAATTACCGTTTAAATGCTCAGTATCTCGTCCTTAAAGCCGTCAAGTCAAGTTTCTATCAGGTTCAGGAAGTGGTGCCAATGGAGATAGAAAGCCCAGGGGTGCACCCCTTTTATAAAATACTTAAAAATATTACGGAATCCTTTAAAGCTACGGTCACTAGGGGAGAAACCTCCACCCACCAATATGGCGTAAAAGGTTTGAAGGGAGTAGTAATAATTCCCTCATTCAAATAAGTAAAGATAGGTACCGCAGTGATCGGCGAAACATCACTCATTTCATAGTATGTGAGAAAAGTATTTGAAAGGATGAGGTAATTACATAGGAAAAACAACAGGAAGCTATCATTCCGTCGCCATAATATTCCCAGGAACATAAGCTCATCAACTTTAAAAAGATGTAAATATGTATTAAAGACGTAATTGAATAAAATATTGCAGAAGAAAACTAGTCCTTTACTCTAAAATTAAGGCAAGAATGCGTTTGCAAAACATGTGAATCAATTTGGGATCGTAACTTCGAATGCAGGCCACTTGTGGCATGTGTAAGCTCAGGGTATATTAAAATGGACGGTCGTAGGATAGAATAATGCGTCTAGGTATAAGTGATAAGAATTGGCACAAGTATGGAGACTTATAGAGCTGTAGCTACTGGGTTATTCGCATTGGAATCGAAAGTAACCATACTGGAGTGGGGATTATACAGTAGAGTAGTAGAAGTAGAGGAGTTCTGCAGTTAGAGTGAAAATGAAAGCGATAGGAAGATATGGCTTTGAATAATGAAAGAGGAGATGGGTTATTTGAGTTCTATGAACGATGAAAACTGGCTGTAGTCACGCTGATAGAAAACCTCGTGCAGTTCTTGAGGATTTGAGAAGATACATGACAACATATCCTTGTAAATCAAATATAGGTATAAGAAAACATTGCTTTTCTTCGAAAGCTATCTACAGGTATATTTCGACAATGACTTCTACTCACTACGTCGATGAACAAGAATGGTTGGCGGAAATATTTAAGTAAATGGAACCGAGGCTCGTATTCGATAAATGTAAGAAACTAAAAAAAAGGTATAAGAAGAGTAGAAAATTGGGACCGTCAAAAGACGGGTAGGACGACCGTGTCACGCAGAGAAGGTGAGTGAGTGAGTAACCCTAATAGAAGAAAGCACGAGCATTCAAGACGGAAAGGACAAAAATACTTAAAGGATTTTAAAATTAAATTATCTGAAAGGCAACAAATTCAAGAGAAAAAATAATGTTAAACCTTATAACTGAAGGAAAATTAATGCAAACATTTTCGAAGTAGATACCAAGAATGATGATGAGCAAAGTGATTCAATGCTCAAGGTTATTTTTTAGGTAAGTACAGTGAAGGGCTCTCGGGTTAACAAGGCTTCAGAAATTCACGATATACCATTAGAACCGATGAAAATATTGGTAAATAAAACTTTGTCACAGCTCTATAAACTACCGTAGTCGTCTCCGCATTGAACAAAAATTTCTGGCACACAAAACATCAAAAAGTAATGGGATGGCCCATACTTGGAAGAGTATAACGATCATAATCTGCAGAAGAATGGAGAGGTTAGGGAAAAAGTATTTAAGAAAAAATGCATTTGGATTAAGAAGTAGTAGAGGGTGTTGACAGTATAATTTTTATGCCAGTCCTTTCGTAGAGAAGAGAGTAGAGAGAGAGAGAGAGATCAGCTGACCTTTTGTGGTTTTGTGGAATGGAAGAAAACCTTTTTTATCAGGTGGGCTACATGACATCCCCACGTACCCCGAAGTAAATTTGAACAGTAGATAGATACATGCTCTATATAAAGAGTCGACGGCAATCATGGATTATAGTGAGAGTAGAGAAGTTACATTTGGAAAACAGTTAAGACAGGAATTCTCATTTCCGTCACTGACCCATAACGTTTATTTCGAGAAGAGAATAAACAAAATAAATGAAGAAATAAAACACGATAGGCTGTTAAACGGAGAGAGATGAACCTACTTCTCTCCACGGACGACATAGCTATAATTACAGAAAAATAATTGTTCTCCTTAATGATAGTTCCTTAGAATAATGAAAATTGACTTTCATAAGTAGTTAACAATTGGCTTTGTAGCTACTCTCGGCATTATATTCACCTACATTATACCAGTTCTTCCCATGTATTTGTAAATGAACAGAATATTTTATATAGTTCACTTTTTACCTCTGGGCATATTCGAGTTTTTTCTTTACAGTTAAGAGTCACTGAATTAATTTCAAACCTGTTAAACTACGTTTTAAGTGGATTCCAAGAACGTGTGCCAATGACTAAATGGAGAACTGGGAAATTTAGTTGCACTGCGTAAGCTTATATCTCTTTGTGGAGCTCAGTGTTAAGTGTAAATATTAAACTGAGCGTAAGAGAGATTTTCTGCGAGACATATATCCTGAATCGTGGGCGGGAGTTGACCCCTCGGGCCAAATCTGGAAGTGGACTGCATTTCATTCATCCTGTTAAATCTTATTTGCTGAAAATTCCCGTATAACTTAACCAAACGCCAGGAAACTTTTAGAAAACAATTGTTTTCATTGTAAGAATAACATTTTATCAGTAGTGCGAGAAAATTTGATACACATAAAACTACTTTATTACATATTCAATGTGTAACTTGTAGAGCACATTTGCGTGTGAAATATGCAAGATATTTAATGACACAACTTTTCGAGTCTTTGAATATTATTAGAAGAATGCATGTTATACTGGACGATATGACTTGTGCATTTACGGCTGGACTACTACATATACTACACGCGATTGAAAATAATCAGTTCCACAAAAAACAAATCATCTTCTAAGTACTAAATTTGATTCCTCTTGGTTGCTATTTTATTATTTTATCGGATCCTTCCCATTGTCTTCCTCTACAATTTGTCCCAATGTTACCTCCTGAGAATATTTACACGAAAAATGGCATGCGCAAAATTTTCGGAGGAGCTTCTAGGATTGAGAGATATGTTGTCAAACTGGCGTTTGAGTAGAGAGAAGTACTCGTAATGGTGGATCGATCTATTCCGGCGGGTGTCATACCACTCTCGGGGAACTACGAAGGAAGGGGTTGGTGCTATTCAGCGTCCGTTTTTATTGGAAGGGTAGGGGGGGGGGAGCTGTGCTGGACGTGGTATTCCCGTAGCTCGGATCCGCTGGCAAAAGGAGAATTCCCATCTTCATTTCGTGGCTTGCGGATCTTAACCTCCTCAATCAAAGAAGTTAATATAGGTAGTGGCATCGCCACTAAAGAGTAAAGTAAAAATAGTAGAGAATGACAACTCAAGTTCCTTACTTTTGGCATATTTAACGTGATGGAGCTCCGTAACGATTGACTATAACTTATGGTAAATAATACTATTTATTTACCATAATTTATGGAGTTGCATTTATTGCCTCCTGACGCGCATTCAGAGTAAATTCTGTTGATATAAGATACCTCTACATCCCTCCCCCAAAATACCAATCAGTTTTTTAGAACTAGAGGAGTGTCATCTCTTGACATACTATCAAATGTCCTGATAGTCCGCTCACTGATTCACTTACTCTCTGGGTTGCTGAAATTGAAATTCCGCCTCCAGTGGAGTGTTCATCGCCATCTCCATGGCGATTCCAAGAAATGAGCCACGTTTTTAGTATTTAAAACCACGGTGAAGGTGGGTGCGATGCTATGAGGCAAATGAGTAGGTGTAGATACAAAAAAGTCCAATCAGGGCCAAAGACGGAGCGAAGAGCATATTGGCTTAAAATCCTTTTTTGATATTTTCCCTATCGTCTCCTTCCTGTTTCAACATTCTCTCCAAACGCTTCAACATCTATTGTTTCAACAGGAAAGACTTTTCAAATAGGCTCTGATTAAATTCATTCCATAATTACGTTTTCGCAGAGCTTAATTAAGAGTAAAGAGGAAAGCACTGAATACGCGGTTTGCAATGGACTACTACGTATATGTTAGATTTACTCGCTAAAGGATGCTATCGCGCTGAGAAGGATCGAATGTTCTCGATGCTCTTCGCTCTCGTAGGCGTGAATCCAATGAAAATTAAATATCTCTTTATGGCGAACCGTAACTGAGCTTCGAAAACAAATTTAATGTGCTGCAAACATAACTCCCTCTTGCTATTGATTATGTAACTGTAAACATTGATCATAAATTAATTTTGTGGACGTTGATACAATAGTGTATTCTTGATTTCCATCAATACTTTGAAAATATGTATGAAAACCTTATACCGCACACATTTTCAGAAGGGGTTATTAAATTTTCATAGACCCTGTGCTTAACAGTTTAAAAATCACCTGAAAATATTATTCGGATCATGATATTTATATTTTATGATATATTATTTTGTGATCAAGAATAAAATTAATTCTTAACCACAAAAGATTTAATTTCATACATTTTCTCTCTTGCAACACAAGATCCTCTCCGTGAACTTTTTTAGAGCCTCACTGGCAAATCATGGAAAATCCTTTATGACGTTCAGAATAACTTTATATGGCAATGTATCGATTCCAATTTCCAAATTATATTCTACTTTGAGTGAACAATTCTGGAATTAGCGCACATCATGAAGAGATAGCCGTCGAAGCTTTTTATGAGAATATAAATCCCAAAATGTGTGGTAAATATTTTTTTAAAGCAGTTATTTTCAAAATTTTAACATGAATATAGGGCCCATACAGGTTGCCATCGTGTCGCCAGCCGCATCCAATAATGCTCATTCCGCTTATGCTAGAGCGCCAAACATTTCCCAGAAATGTAAATACCCGTCCTCCAAATTTAGAATACGGTGGTTTCAGGTTCCCTGGACGCATTTTTTGAGTAAAATGCGTACTAGCATGACCATTTGTAGAGCACATTTCCGAGGAATGCTAAATATGCATTAGAAGCATGAAAT
>LYUA01000451.1:232402-251848 GCA_002093875.1 Calopteryx splendens | reverse complement strand
ATTTCATGCTTCTAATGCATATTTAGCATTCCTCGGAAATGTGCTCTACAAATGGTCATGTTAGTACGCA
Organism: Calopteryx splendens; assembly: GCA_002093875.1. NCBI lineage: Eukaryota > Metazoa > Arthropoda > Insecta > Odonata > Calopterygidae > Calopteryx > Calopteryx splendens. The sequence continues at coordinate 251,778 of LYUA01000451.1, read as the reverse complement.
TTTGAATGATGAAATTCCCTCAAATAAGCTTTCGGAAGACTATCAAACTCCCGCTCGCTCAAGAGTTGAGTCTAACGTATAAGTTTTATGGTGAATTTTATTGAAAATATGATGAATCAGCTAAAATAAGCAGGAATTATAATGTGGAGGGTCGAATATTAAGACAACTCTAACTTTGGAGCGGGAGAGTCTCCAAAATCAAATGTTCTTACTTCCACCAGGCAGTTTACCTAATAAAAATCAGTTTAGATGCCATTATTTACTCTTGTTTCAGGGTTAAAAATATGCATATGCTCTCTTCGATGGCAAAACGTATTCCTTGACACTAACGTAATGATTCTTCGTTATTTTCTGCCAACTTTCCAACAATCTGGCAAAAGAAAAAAAAACTCTCAAGAACAAAACAAAAAAAACGCCTGTCTTTAAGGAATTCTTTTAAGTGGAAGAGAGCCGATACGGGAGAGATGAGAGAGGAGTTAAGAAAGGAAAGAGCGTAAATATATCTTCGCCCCACCCAAATATAACCTTACCCTTCCAATCTCCTCAGGGGAGCTCTGTTGAAAGGGACTCTTTTAAACCGATAACCCCGCCTCCTCCGAGTACAACCCCCACCAGCCCGTTTTTAACTCCACCGAGAGAAAAAGTTTACGCGCGAGCTGCCACTACACTTCCCTTTCACTACGCCTCCGAGAGAGGTGGGCGGTCACCCCTCACCGGACCCCGCAGAATATCGCGTTTCCGACGAGTTTCCCCCCGTCCCCCCTTAATACGTTCCGTGGGCGGCAGGGGAGGGATCGGCAGCAAGGGTGTGTGGGGACGTGAGAAGTTGAGGGGGAGAGTTGGGAGGGGGTGGAGGAGGGAGGAGCAAGATCAAAGTGCGTGGGCGTGAGAACATACTACGCGCACCTCTAGCTCTCCCCCCAATCTCCTCCCACCCTCCGCTCCACCCAATGCCGCGGAGTGTTCCCTGCGAACCAGCCCTTCTCCCCTCAAAAATTCGTGTTTTTCCGCTCTCCCCTTCCCTACAAGTCACAGAAAAAATCCTTAACTCTTTTACGTCCGCATGGGTGGGTGGGAAGAGGTCAAGAGGGAGATGAAGTCAGATTCGGAGAGTTCGGGCTGCTATGGGACGAGGTGTGTTTCCTCCCGTGCAGGGTGTTACCCTGTTCCCCTCTTAATTTCTCTCGTCGGTTCACAATCCATAGAACAAAGAAAAAAATTAGAGAAGTGCAATGAGAGTAGCAGAAGGTTTGAAAATTTTATATTGACCAAGCAGTGATTGCCGGCCTGAGCCTGGGATGAAGCTTTAGACTTTCGTGTGTGAAGAGAGAAATTTAATGGTAGATGCCACAAAAGATTTCGGCCAAAAACTTCTTGGGATAATGCACACGGAACGTTGGATATTACCCAATGTGCTATTCAGCTGCTTCGTTGTTTTGGTTGATAAAATTTTAAGCGTCAGAATCGGAAAGATCTTGTGAATTTTTAAGTCCATGAGATATAATAAGAGTGAATGGTGAAGGATTGACAGCAAACGCCAAATGCTAGGTAATATTCTGCAAACTGAAAGTATTGGAAAAATAACGCGTGTGTCAATGATAATGGAAAAGATAAATGAGTAACGTCAACGGAGCATTTTAAATAGGGTAAAATATTATCGAAATAGATTTTTATTACAAAGATTCATATCATACACTGGGTTCATATTATCTATGAAAAGGGATTTAAAAATATATTTGATTTAACTTGTCAGTCAAGAGCCAGTATGAAGAGGAGTGGTCAATAAGCGATTCCTTTTCTTTAATTTTGATAAAAAAATTCTATCGAATTGGAGCTTTGAAACTCATTTAGACCAGAGGCACAAGCTCCACTCCAGTGTATTTTTGCCTACATGAAGGCAGAGTTGAAATAAAAACAGGCTAGGCTCGGTAGAATATTTTCTCCGTAAAAAATTCTCAATATTTTGTATCAGCTTGCATGATAACCCACTTGTCCGTCCCGCTTTCATTTGAGCGCTTAAAAACTCTCTTGCTCCGAAAGTTTCGGTGAATGCATAATGACTCGATTCTGTTAATCACGTAGTTCTGAAGCGGTCTAGAGGCCTCCGTTTATAATCATTTTAAAAAATGTCGACTGAAAACTTTCCTTTTAAATTGATTGTTTCCCATTCCTCTCTTGTTTAATTTGTATTCGGGGAAATAACTTCGCTGTAGTTTCATGGAAACATGGGAACGGGTATTATCTACCATTTTTGGTCCCTCTCGTTAACCTTATAAGGATTCAGTTCATTTCGAAACATGCCCTTATCCGGATTCACAAAACTCCACTGGCTAGCGTGGGTGTGGCTAGTGAGCTCGGTCGAATGAAGCCTGGCAGAAACAATAAACCTGCTCGCTTAAACCTCCATCCCCCCCTTCCTCGTGATCAGTCATTAGTATTCTTGATAATTAATTAGTTTATTGTTGTGATCGACCAGGACGTCAGGACTACATGGAGGTTAGAAGGTATGGAGCTGAGCGTTCAGGAACAGTGCCTGCGTAGGATTCACACATTTTTCTTCAGCTTCTATTTGCAGCATTCATTTGATCTAGCAGGCAACTCAGCCAAGATACGAAAAATCTCCGTGTGTTTATAACGAATGCAATTTTAAGTTTTATTAAATATAAATGATACATTGATTTTTAGGAATTGTTTTAATGTGATTAACCTAAAAAATGAAGAACTGTTTTTGGTGACGTGTTTTGGTCAATCGGTTTTTCATCAGTAGAAGTACCTCTTATTAAAAATTAATAAGTAATCTACAGTTCAAAACCAATCTACATATAACTGAATTGATGCATAGAATATTTTTAGAACACGAACGGCGTTCATGGGGTCACGTCTGCAAAAGTTTCGTTGATTAAAAAAGTATTAGATGCGGTTCGTTTGGAGGTTTAAATACCAGAAGTAGCGGATTATGTCTTATGCAACCAAATCCAACGTGTTAGCCCTTCAGTGCTAAACTCATATTGCTTTCAAGTCTCCTCTCAAATTTATAATTCCTTCGCAAGCTTGCCCTGCGAATGAAACTCCAACATGATAGTCCCGAGAGGCTGGGATTTTCTTAGATTTGCTGTTTGAAAAAAGCGCCGCTATTTGGACAGCAAGCTCGAGGACTAATGAAAATTACGTTTTCTTCTCTGTACAGAATTACTCGGAATGCGTGTATCAAAATGAAATCTCAGTTATATTAGCTCGAGCATGTGATTTAATTATAGGTTCAACGCTTGTGACATGTCCTTATGTGGAACAACGCCAAGTGTCAAGCAGCTGTGAAATGGATTTTAATAGAAAGAAATACTTATGGATTAATTAGTGTAGGGTGTTGTGATTTAAATACTTCATGTGCAACAATTACACGCCAAAATGCGTCTTGAATCATATCAAGTCTACCAGATCTATCAGTGTTGCCGTGTTAATAAAACCTTAGATAATTTTTTTCTGCCCACATTTGGATTAGAAATAAAAATTGATGCAGTTCTTCTATCTTTCGTATTCGGAATAAATAATACAATTCCTATGTTATTTGCTAAAAAGTCTGATTCAGCATACGACTCTCGCAGGTATTAATGCACGCCTTTTTCGCAAGGTTTTTTTGGGATATTGAGGCCATTTTACTATTACAAACATTTTTAGTACAAAATTAAAGTATACTATAGCATAAATACTAGTACAAAAGTTTTAAACTACGCGAGGGAAGCATGGATATTTCTGTCATATTTTTCTTAATGTGATGTGAGCGTTTTCTTTGCAGTTTATCCAAGAAAAGTCAGGGAAAAGCATATAGGAGTAGTAACAACCGATTCATTATTTTTTAAAAATTTAATACACTGCTAGATAAAGAAAAATCACTTGATATGGTATTTCACATTAACATGTTTTAAGCCGAAAATCTTACAAATAATTCATATTGAAATAATAATTATAGAAAAAACCACCTTTGGCAATATAAGCCATAGTACTTTTAGCAGTCCAAAACTTTTATGACTGATTGTCCTCGAACTTACCTCGTGATTTTCCCTTCCCTTTGCCGAAAATGCACTAGAGTTATTGGGTTAGGTCTAAAAATATTATTACCTAGGTAAAGAGAAGTCAGCCACGGTAATCATTTTGAATGACTGCTTGATATGAAATAATATTTTTAATATCATTTCATTACAAGAATCTAACGGTTCGGTGAAGGAGAAAATACGACTTTATGTTGGCTGATCGAAACCTCCCAAAAGGTTTAAAAATACATTTATGCTCTACGACCAGCTTTGTCGGAATCATTCACTCCATCATGCCCATCGAATGGCGGACTCCATTGGCACACTCCGGTCCTTTATTTAATTTAATATCGCTGAACGAAGGTATTTTTTCGTCCCTATTCCTCTCTGCTCCACGTTTCCATCACCCACTCGAACTTCTTCCCAACCAATCTTTTCTTATCTTCCTCTTTATTCACAAATGGCCTTGGCCTCTCAAGAGGAATACGTAGGAGTTTCTTTTAATGAAAATCTTTGTAGCATAGCAACCGAATAGCTATCTTAATTCGATATTAAATACCTCGGAGTCACAGGTTAAAATGGTCTCAAGGAAATGAGGAAATATTTTTTTCAGCTTAACATCTGCATAAATACTATGGAATATATATTTGGATGTTAATCGAATAATATCAGCGAATACTATTTCAATCCGTTCATTGATAAGTAAACTCTCATGATGACGCTAGGGAGCAAAGCCAGGTACGTATTATGTACTTCTTTTTATTTTTACATTAAAATTTTTAAAATTTCCCTAAATAGGACAGGGAGATTACTCGGAAAAAAACCTAGAATTCGGAAAGTTCAATATTTGAGATCCCTCAAAGACGTTTGGACCATTTTCCCAATTATATGTCCCTTTGAGCTTGCATTTGTTTGCTATTGGGATTTTTTCGTCGTGATAACGATAAGCTACATTCACTAAGATGTTAAATATTTATCTACAGTGATTTTATTACAAATAAAGATAGGTATACCTCTGAAAACCAATCAAATCATTTTAATTATTTTAGAAGTTTGTCCACTACTAAATGAAATGTTTATCTATTAAAAATCAACGGCGATTACTATAGGGAAAATAGCACATTCATGAGAGGAGCATCATATCATATTAGTACCATCTATACCTGATCATATTTTGAAAATTATTAGTTTACGTAACTTCTATATTTTCTTTGAAGACAAATTATGTTAATGTACCGGATCAAATTCTTAATTTCTCATCGTTCAATATCCTGTGATGAGTGCGTGAATTCGTGACACACGAAAATGTATTAATGTAAGTAATTCACCACCTGTTATGCGTATATTGGCTTTGTGCCTTTAAAAGGTTTTTACACGTATTTCCTTCACTAAATATTATATGTATATATATAATTAAATTATATGTATATATATAATTAAATTATATGTATATATATAATATATATGTATATATATAATTAAATATGTATAACAATTTTCTTTAGTTCAATTTTTATTTATTCTATCAATTTTAATTGCTTTTCCTTTGAACATTCTTTGGTACTATTTTAAAATTTATTTAATGAGGCTTGAATATTTTTCGCAATCAAATTCCACACTATCGTTGCCAATTAAAATTATTAAATTATAATAATTTTAATTGGCCTCGCCAATTTTAATTTTTTTTCTCAGTACCCGGTTTTAATCGCCAATTAAAATAACCGTCAAGGTTATTTTAATTGGCCTAAATGGTTTCTCGCCCTAGTCTCTTACTTAATTCTCATTCACCCTCAATTCTCGCCTTCTCTTTTCTATTTTATTAAACATTTCTATTTAAGTACATGGACTCATTTGGTATCAATTTGTATTTCAAAATCCATTTCTTCCTATTCTTTTATAAATGATTCCATTTTTTTTCAATGAGTTGCGTTTTTTATTTTAGAATTTCTCTCCTATTTATTATTCCTCTACGTCACATCCATTTCTCCCTTCACCTATGACAGTGCTTCCATCCCGTAGAAATTTATTTACCCAGGGGTGACAGACAGACAAACCAACGGAAACTCGGTAGGGAATTAGCATCTACAACCTTTCTCTTAGTAACATTGATAATCCCCATCCGAAAGTATTATTATGAATGGCAATCTACCGGTTAAGGTAGGTTTATGATGGACACACGTCATTACTCTACAATAACCCTTATCCACTTTTCGTGCCTTCTTCTTTCCTTCCTGCCGAGTTTCCGAACCTAATGGACACTATATCAGCTCCCTGATAACATGAAATTAAAAAAAAATTGATTGAACCCGCTGCACTGGGTTCTCTTATTTTATTATGGGGTTTATAAAATTAAGAGTAACGATTGAACATTTTACTATTTTTACGGTCGGTATTGATCAATGATCTACCTAAGTGCCAAGTTTCAACTTTTAGCTCTACTCGAAATACCTGAAACAAGAGCGCATACGAGACTTAGTATATATATATAGATGATATATAATTAATTAGTATAATACCAGTCTCTATTCTAAGGTATTACTCGTCTTTTTATCAATCACTTAAATCCGTTGATGTAGCTCATGAGGAAACAACCACAGAAAATTACAGAGAATTAGTGCTCTACTTCCACTGTGGTCTGCAATTCTGTGATTGAAAACCCTATGGTCCAACATATTCTCTGCGGTGGAAACTTATGCTATGTTTATGGCATGCCACAGAGAGTATACTGTGAACTACGGAGAGTTGTAACTAATTAACTTTGCAGTGATATAAGCATGGAATATGTGTCGAGAATGACTGCAACAGTGTCGTTCGTAGCAGATGCACCAGTGAACGATTTCTAAATATGGAATTATGGAATAAGAATGCCTACTAAAATGGCACTTCATACTTCCAGTTTCATTGATCTTAGTATATCAACATAAACAAATAGAAAAGATCAATGATTAATATCGTGCAGTTAGTAAAATGTACGAGGTGTAGGAGGGATTAGATCAACCCCACTCCCCCTTAATCACAATAGATATTTTCATGTTTTTGACTTTTACATGCACAATGATATCACTTATTCTATTAGCTTAATCTTTTTCAAAACATCTACTACCATTTTCAGTACATAGATATCTAACATTAATATCCTCTGGATTTATTAACGTTACCCTCAGAGTCTTTCTTAATTTTGTGGACCCATTGACATTCAATAGCCTTTTTGCCTGATGGCATATTTGTAAACTTCTGAAACAACATCTCAGGTTCACATATTACGCCTACAATCCCTTGATTTTGGGAAGGCTTTTATGGAAACATATTTTCGGCGAAAACGTCCTTTGCTTTCACAATCTGCTCTCATGGTTATAAGGATCTAAGACTCTGTATTCAATGGTGTGATCACAAAAACCTACAAAAATATGACTTTCTCTTTTTGGAGTCAGTTTCTTTTTATTTTCTTTTGGTAAATTCATAGATGACAGAACTACAAAATCTTAAATTCACTTTTCCACTACACATATGATAGCTGCGTAATATAAACGTTCAATGTAACTCTTTATATCAAGTAGAATGCCCTTAATATTGAGTGGCTGACCGAGCTGCTGTGTTTCTAGTTAACTCTAGATTCTCTAATGGCTATTTCGGTGTCACAATAACGTCAAAATGATCAACGCTCCTACATAATCGTCCACCATAAAAATAGCGCTCCTCCACTGCATAAAATACACGATAGGTATAAATTATGAATAGAATTTATGATTCTGAATTTATTGAAGAATTTTATTTAAATTTTAATTAATGTTAGTCATGATGAAAATTAATATATGTTCTTCCCACAATGACTAAATTAGGGAAGCAAAATGGGATGTTTAATGAAGTTCGAATATGGGAAGTAAATTTGATGGGGGGAGAACAATTTTTAAGTTCACCGAGTTACCGCGTGATTTAAATCATACGATATTTGTCCCGTTATGAGCTTGCATCGCTGCTCATCCTTATTCAGAAAGCAATTTCATAAATCCATAGTCATAAATCACCGCCTGTGAAACTTATGAATACGCTTTTAAACATGGAGCGCAATGCCTTCGTAGCAGCTTCCACAATGTGAACGAGCTAACATAAGACTGTTGTATCCGCTCCCGCTGAGAGGATCTCCGAGGCCTCCTCTCTATGCTCGTCCCTGTGGCCCCTGTCAACCTCGTTCTCTGCCCCCTTTCTCTCACACTCTCTGTCACATTATTTCTCCTCCTCTCTTCCTAATTCCTTTGCGCTTCGCTCTCTAACGACCATTTGATGGAAACATTCGAGAGAGGAAATAGGTTCGCATCCACATTTTCGTCAACCTCGCTCAATGGGTCGGTTGGGCCTAAAACAGAGCGTAAATAGGGTGAGTAAAGCAAGCGCCAAAAAATTGCTTCTGAGGTGCTGTCGTCAAGTTCGTTCATTTGGTCAGGAACACCATAGGTCCAGCTCAATGAGCGGGTAGTTCACGTGAGCTAACCGATAACTATGGCCAGTCGTCAGAAAAAATTGAGAGGTGCTGAATAAAGAGAGGGAGGTTGGTTCCGAAGAATGAGTTTCCGAAGGAAATGGTTATTTCCGACTTAAAACAGGCCTACGTTACTCGCATTACCAGCTACATAGGAGGAAAAAACGATTTATTAAGGTACAGTTATCACTCACTAGGGTGAGTCGCTCATTAATAATGACTCATCCACGAAGAACTAACCATTAGTGAAGAATTTCATTTGACTATTTATAATAATTATCGAAATGTTTACTTATTTTCAATGAATATTGCAAAAAATGAGGGAGATAAGTTAAAATCCATTCTTTGAAAAATAATAAAAAGAAAAAATAATCCTAAAAAACCGTAAATTCATTACATTAATCATCATTAAGGCAATAAAATTGTATTTATCGTAGAGAACACCTCGAGTTTAGTGAACTTTCCTTCGAATATGCAGTTATGACTTTATACTATAGTAGTGTAATATCAATATTGATTTCCTCCCTTTACTTTTTCCGTTTTTACCTTACGTAGATTAACTTTGTGTCCAAAATAGCAGATGTGCCCCAGCCCCCAACAGTAACAGGGTAAACGAAATATTAGCGGTGGAATGGTATTTTCCGGCGGCGATACAGTAAATAATCCATCATTCCTTTTTCCTCTATTTAATTAATTAATTAATTGGTACGCCTCTCAAAAAGTTTTCATTAGTGTCATCCTAAAAATGAAATAATTACTGATGCTTTGCTTTTAGATGCATACGTACAGAAGTAATATGGAATTCATATCTTCTCTGAGAGTGCCAAGTTACGTATCTAGTGATATTTAGACGCTCACATCTCGACACTGGCTCCCACAAACGCCGAAAATATTGCTTCTTAGCTCCAGTTGGCCAATGCCATACAGCAAATTAAGCCATACAACCAGGAAGAGTATGCATCTTATTGATGAAAAGCAAAGCTTACTTGCTCCAAAGCCTTATGTTAGTATTGTTTGAGATTATCTATTCATTATTTCTCTTCATGTTGCCTTTTAAATTCTAAGTGTTTCTAGCTATTCTTAAGTGGTTGAAACTGAAATTCGTCCATGTGATAATCTCAAAAATACATGGAAGTATCTGTTACTCTTTGTGTAATTACAATTTCAGACAAGAATTCATTTCCTGTATTCGTACGTGAAAGAATATTGAATTTACACTTAGAAAAAGGTAAATTTCAGCAAAGCGATGATGGAAACAGAGCAGAAGCCGAATGAAAAATCCTGGATAGCACATGATTTTTTCTCTTTGTTTTCGAGAAACTTTATCTTCTGTATTCATCTCATTCCATTTTCAAACTTTAGGGGTTGTAATTAGAGCCATACTAATACCCTTGCTCAAATTGATCGAAAATATCAGCGAGATTCTAATGAGGAAATGTTATACGCTTGTGAGATAGCATCGCCAATTTCATACTTTGATAGGCTTTATTGCGTAATTGGCGTAAAAGTTCTCAGTGAGCCTTTTGATCACAAAAAAGTTTTAAAGTTGGAAATTTTAGAAAGGTGAAAATTTTACAATATATTTAGGCACCTGAAGTACGTGTCACACTCTCGTACAATCTTTAGCTTGCTCTTTTATTTCAGTTCAGTTATTTTTTAGAAGTGTATTCCTAAAAATTTAGGTTGTTTTCAGACATCTTATGTTCCAAAAATAACTTTCTTGCCTGTGTCTTTCCGAATAATTCTAAGAAATAAAAAAATCGACATACCACAAATTTAAAGAACCAAGTGAAGGATGCGAGTGGCCGGCAGTGTTCAAGATCTCAAACTTACGTATAATCTATTTTACCTTGTTTTTAAATAGATCTTCCTTACATCACTGCCCCTACCAATGAAATGTTATCTTCTGAGAATTATTCCTTCTTTGTCAGAAGTACGATTTTATGAGAAAGTATGTTTAAAATTTTTCTAATATTAGCATAGTGCTATTAATATAAATCTTCTATAAAATACTCATAACTGCCGTCTGACGCTTTTTGTCTCTTCATAGTAATTTATTTTTCGAATCTGTTGGACTAGTTCCGGTTTATATCAATTATTGTTTACAAAACGTGTTCTTCCATTTATTAAAAGTTTTCTTGAAGTTTCAGATGTAAAGTCTAAAGATGAAATGTTATATTCGAGAATATAAGAATAATAAAGTTTAAAAAAAGGTATTTAGCTTTCTGGAATGTTCTCGTGGCCTTTCAACTCTGATGTCCCTCAACTTTCTCTAGCTAACTCGACTAACCTCGGGTTCTTCTATTAGCCGTCGTGGTGAATGATTTCTTGATTACCTATATACCTAGTGCTAAATAATTCTGCTACCAACGTGAACAGGATCGCAGATTCTTCGACAAATCCTCCAATCCTGAGAACCCCCTTTTCAAAATTTTCATATTAAATTAAGGTTGGATATTCAGTCCTGATATTGAGGACGTGATTTTAATGCTTCTTTTAAGATGCATGTATGATTGTGTAAACCGGGTAGGTAACAAAGTTATGAGGGTGAATTCGTATTTTATGCGACAGACCAATGATGAAAGAGGAGTAAATTGGTTCTGACCACGGAAATGTTGGAAGGGGCTAATCGTGAAGGGGCTGATTAGAGTAACAATGCCAAAACCACTGTGTCACGGTAGCACCTGTAGTCCACCGTGATCAAAGGAGGAGAACGTGACTGCTTTTCTGCTCTTTGCCAAGTCGTCAAAGTGCTTAGTTTGCGCTACTCCATTCCACGCGTACCTTTAAGCGCGAGACATTAGTGCTTGGGTAGTTCAGAAAAAAGGTAGATTTTAGTAATTTTGTACCTTCACCATCGTCGCTTCCATTGCACAGACTTTTTTTTGAATTGGAACCTGCCAATCGCCAATTTTTTAAAATAATGTTTTCCTCCTTTGTAAGGGCAGTTACCTCCTCCTTAGGGATTATTGTAATTTCCCCGTGCCCCCGAAACCGCATTAAGTAAATTATTCTGTTGAATCAGATTTTTCGAGACATTTCATCTAACGCAGAGCATACTTGAGACAAAATCCATCGTATGCTTGCTCGGAGCAGATTTCTTTCAATCCTCGAAATATAGGTATTTTTTCCCAAAGGTGAAATATAAGAGAGCCAATAGCTGTAGTCTCTAACGTCCGTCCGAGATAAAATTCCTTCTTCTGATACTTTTGATGATGCATGACAGTGTGCGTTTTCAATGATATGCGGTAAGCGTGACTTCAGATTTTCTAAATTTTTATCTTCATTCTTCTACTTACTAAAGTAACTGTTTCCTGTTGAATTTGCCAACCGATGTCATACAAAAATGCTTTACATTGCCATACAAATTAATCGCCGACGCGTATGTAAATGGGCTTAAAAGAATATGCATAGCAACTGATTTCCCTTGAGATAAATGAACCTTTCCCGGGTGCTTGTTGAATGGAAATATATTGGCGGTCGCTTCTCTTAAATTATTTGCATGGTTTCAATGTATATTTTTTTTAAATTGATGAAATGCATACCCTGAATCTACGTGTGAGGTCAGAGGTGGTTTTTTTTTTCGTTTGGGTCTGAAAATTACCTCGGTACCTAACGGGTATTGGAACGAAAGTAGGTCAGAATTGTGCGCGGTCCGGCCTCTCTCGTGCTCAGGAGAATCAAGAGGCTTGATAAGCCGCGTCAGCCAAGTGTCGTTCACTGACCGCAATATCACTATCATATGAAGCCTTACTCTCCTTCTTGGCCTTAATTAAAATAGCTTAAAAACTTCGCTCGCACAACTCTCGAAACTTTCGGCAGTGGGCACAAAATATCGCCAACGCCTCTTGCATAAATCCGTCCCAGCTTTTTATTCACCTTTCTGACACCCTTCCCCTAACAAGAAGGACTGCCTTAATTTACACGAAGCCCGCTGTGAAAGTTATCACTCCCCACAGGAGGTAACGAAGCCACGCACGACAGGTGCACTTATCTCTCAAGTTACGCACTTGATTCGACTTTCGCATGACCACCGTAGGAGGGCGTGGGCCAACGTGAATATAGCGCGTTGCCTTTCGATTAGACAAGGTCGTTTTCGACCTTCCCCAGCACTCTGGGTCTGACACTAGGCGGTGGAGCAAATGCCCTAAATATTGTCGGAGGAGAAGAAGGTGGTGAGATGGGCAAAATGAGAAGAAGAGGAAGTTCCAGCCTAAGCAAAGTCCCTGCGGATATGGTTGGTGGGGTTAATATCATGGGGAGACGAGTGAAATTCCATAACCGTTGTCACCATCTTTGCCGCCACGATGAGCAAAGTGGTAGGATGAGCAAAGAGTTCCCCTTTGTACCAAGGAATTTTGCGTGTATCGATCGACCTCGGATCTTTAACAGTTAACAAAATCAAATTCAAGGTTTGTCGTCGTCATTCATTTCTTTTAATTTCGGAATACGTAAATTTTTAGGTGAGTGTGTCAGTTTTCGGGTGTCTATGGAAATGAATTTCCAAGTAAATGCTCAGGATGCGCTGATATGATTAAAATAATATCTTAAATGCTTTTTGAATCGTATTGTACATTTTTGGGACTGAAATAAGTAAAATTTCGTTGATTTATGTCGCGGGTTCAAAACAGTATTATTTTCTCCTCCTGAAAGATTTGAAAAGGTTGTTTTAATTATGGAACTAAAAAATGCTCTCTTATTTTTAAAGAGAGGGAAATAAATACATCCGGATATTAATTCACTAGGAATATTCATGCTTCGTGGACTTTCGAAGAGTGGGCAGCAAGGAAAAATATGTTGACGAGAGAGATAGTTCATTTTTCCCTAAGGTCAGAACCTCGGAGAGTAAGGTATAAGAACAGCCGCCTGACGGAAGACGTATTTACATAACTTAGTTTATATTGCTCTGTCTCGAGGGTCCTTAACCCTTCACGGGGATAAAAGTTTTCTATTCCTTGGAGTAATTCTTCTAGCTAGCGGGTGACGCCTGGAAAGAAGAAGTAAACCTAGAAATAAACTGTTTCCTGACATGGAAGGAGGAAAGTCCGTGAACTTTGGAGCCTTTCCTCGTTCTTCCCTTCCCTACCCTTCTCCACTATTATTTTTATTTTCATTGCTTATTTTGACGGAAGCAGATTTCAGGGTATCTATTCAATTGAGAGATGTATGATTATCCTTTAAATGTGATTCGCATTTCATTTGACCACATTTCTGACGCTAATATGTAAAACAAGGTGGATTATTAGAGGCGAACTGCATAGAAAGCAAGTCTTGAGGGTTCCTAACCGCTTAATAAACTGCGTTTTTTAATTAGAGAACAACCTTCTCTTTCTAATATTGTCTTTTTTTAGGTGCAAAGTATTTTTAATGATAATGAAATCAACAGTCACTAATTCAACTTTGTGAAGCTACGAGAAGTCTATGCGCTCGAAGGATGAATAGATTATTTCCACTAGAAATTATGTTAAACTTGTCACTTTCCGAACCATATAAATAAATATGTTTTATAGCAAAATAAGGTTATAGGTTCCTGCGTTAAATTTTAATTTATAGGTAAAAAACTAATGCATTTCAAAACCCCGCAACGAAATTTAGTTTTTTAGCCTCCATAGACAAACACTCGTAACGTGCGACGATCAGTGTAAATTATATTTCACGTTAACTTTTAATCATAAAATAAAATTATTATTGGGTCCCGATTTAGGAGGAAGTGTAATTTGACTAGCACTTTTGGATAAAATGATGCTCGAAACGCTATTTATCGCGGAGGAAAAATCCAATGAACTCAGCGAAAACGCCGCCCAAAGGAGCGGTCTGTGATCGTTACGGGGAGATACTCCACCATGAAGAATGTGAAATATCTTTCAAATGACTTCCTCGTAACTAGAATGCTCGCTGGGTCGAAGAACAGCCAAGTGCCAGTTTCACCTCGGGCCAAGTACCCGTGGTGAAACTGGCAATGCCGCTTGGTAGGTAGTGGATCCGTGGACGCTCCCTTGCCTTGCCGCGGCGGAAAATATAGGTGTGTACCTACCACCGGTGCTCCAAGGGAAGGCGAGGTGAGATCGTTGCAGGAGAGAGGTAGTCAAAGCGGAGGGGGGGAGTCTGGGAGTCAGGGTTGGAGAGACGGGGGGAGGGGAGGACAGGGAGACGGAAGAATGGAGGGTGCGAGCGAGGCCAAGTATGGGGGCGTGGAGGGGACACAGGCGCATGACATCAAAGGAAGTGCAACTCGAGAACCCGGGGATGGGAGAGGCGAAGAAGAGGTATGGGAATTCCTGAAAATCAAGATGGATCGTGGAGAGGTGGAATGCCGAAAGTAAGAACTGGGGCGGGAGGAGACGCGGGCGTGAATGGAGGAGGGAGTAGAAAGAGGGAAGAACAAAAAAAGGTGGGAGGAGAGAGGTTGCGTGGGTATGACGGGAGACACGGCAAGTACATATGTACGGAATAGGTGGGGCAGAGTGGAGGAAGGAAGTGGCGCCTGCTCTAGCTCCGCCCCTCCACCCTCGTCCCAATCTCTCACCGCCACTACCGCTTCCGACTACCCGGAATCGTGAATTTGGAGACCGTTTGACTACCGCTAATATCTCTCATCTGTCCATTATTCAAAACTCAGAAGACGAAATTATATGATTCCATAATAAAGGAAGCACTTCAGTTCTATCAGGTTGAGAAAGTAAATATTGTTTTGAACTCGTGACAGAAATCATGGAAAATTTTACATACGACAGTGAAAACAGGATGTAGGAGACAGAATCAAAAAAAACTTTTAAGATGTTTAAGCATATTAGCACTTCTTGAAAATTTTATAGGCATATCTATGTTATTTTTGATTATCCAAAGCATATTACTATACGGAGCATATGCATACAAAAACAACGCTAAGAGATATACGAAGATTACTATAAGTGAAGATGGACACCATGACAAGGACTAGGGTGTCTAATGAAGAAATAAGGGAAGTAATTGATTCAGAGAAAGATGTGAGAGTGAAAGATGATGGAACTAGAATATTATCTGTGAGAAGACAGAAAAAAAATAAAAGAGAATGAGGAAATAGCCGATAGTGTTATAACAAGCTCACGTTTACGTACACTATATTATTCACTTTCAGCTAATACTCTTCCTCGGAGACCCCGGTAAGCGTCTAGTTTAACTGGCGTTATAACGTCCGGAAGCTCGGGAGGGGGTTTTTCTCTGTTTAATCACGCCCTACGTTGTGGTTTACCGCAGTCACCCTGCAGTAGTGTCAAGCCCAAGAAGCAGGAAAAGTGAACCCAGCGGCAGACACGGCTCTCTGCAAAAGTGATGTAAGTGCATCTGCCTTCGCACTTCATTCAGTTTAGATTTTCGGCGGTTGAGTTAGCCGAGACCGAGTTCATAACGCTGCTTGAAAATGGAACGTTAAATTGCCTCGCTTCTAAATAAGGGCACGTTGGGCGTCACTGAGAATGTTATGCACATTGAATCGGATTTTTTTCTGACTTCACGAGAGTCATTAATACTAAAATTTAAGGGAAATTAATGCCAGCCTGTGACAAAGACCGCACCACTGGCAGTAGATTGCAAAGCCGAAAGACATAATTGCTCTTTGTATAACAGATCAATGTCAGACCTGGAGATCTCCGGGCCTTAGTATAATTTATGAAACCATTCTGATCAACCTTGGAAGCTCTGTGTTACCTCTCAGCAGACACTGGTTGAATTAATTTCCAGTCCTTTATTTATTAATTAAATAGAGAAATCATGGAGTGCTTAAATGTGTAACTGCCAGAAATAACTAGCACTTAATCAATACATTTAGTAACAACCTTTTTCGTTGTTGGTCTAAAAAAATTGGGATAACACAACGCGGAAGATACCAAACTAGTACAAATTTAGAAATGATGGATAGAAACGGTCAAAGAGCTTTAACTGTCACTTTATACTCCTAACCATTAAATTGATTTTCTCTTAAAAAAGGGGGATTTCTCTATATGTTCTCGATATTTATTCTGACGGAGATAAAATGGAGAAGGTTTACCAGGAAATGTGTGATCCAAACGTCTTTCATTTTGTGAAAATGCTTAATTTTCTGAAAATATCATCTCCAGTGCGTCAGTTGATAACGAAGAATTATGTTTAAATATGATATTAAACTGATTTTGTAATCAGTTTAATATTGTTCAAACAGGTATATTGTGATAAACTCTTTAACAGTAAAGCATATCGAAAATCACGTTCTCTAACTTCCCCTTATTTCTCGGGAAACTTTTCAAAACTCACTTCTTCAAAATTAGGAAAAAGAAATAGCTTTGGGGGCTCATACTTAAATTAGTTAATATTTTCTTATTTTTCATGAATACTAAGCATACTTTAATATTTAACGACTGTTACTTCATACCGCTACTTTCATAATTGTCATAGTTTGTAATGCATATCACCTTAACCATTTCCCAAGCATTTCTGCCGTTATTTGTTAATGATGCATCTCAGAATATAGCGATGGCGGATTCACGAGATTACCCTCTCTGGTGTTGAGAGCCATTCACATTTATGAATGCACTCCTTAATCGACACTTATACTTCAGTGTACACTACAGCACTTACAATACTCGGAATAAAATTACAGATTCAGCACCTACGCTCAGCTCTTTGACATTTATGAAAGGCTATTTTCCGGGGATATAGTCATGGAGGTTTAAGTTCTACCCTTGTTCATTTTTATCTTCGGCATGAATAGTTCCAGGACGTTTCTCGCAAAATGAATTTATATTCGCGAATCAAGCATTTTTTTCAAAGAAG
Source organism: Calopteryx splendens (assembly GCA_002093875.1). Classification (NCBI taxonomy): domain Eukaryota; kingdom Metazoa; phylum Arthropoda; class Insecta; order Odonata; family Calopterygidae; genus Calopteryx; species Calopteryx splendens. Next base: position 234,486 of record LYUA01000451.1, on the reverse strand, counting down.
TAAATATTTGAGTGCATTTGAGTGAAACACTCCCTTATTGATTTTCGCCGGCGGCATAAAATTCAGCCATAGCGATGCGTGATGCCCTTCGTTTAAACACCCATTTGTATTGTCTGTCCCTGAAATGCAATTTCTGGGGATCCCCTGTTGGGAGTTAACGCCCACGGTGTGCATATTTCGGGGCAAACGACGAACGAGGAAGTAAGCGAATAAACGGTTAATTATTTTCGTAGTAATTGCACTTGGTAGATTTTATCTGATCAACGTTCTAAACGGGAATAATCAGAGGCGGAGATTTTTCAAACTTTAACGGATTCATTTTTTAAAATTCTGGGTATTTTTGGGTGAGTGTGGCCGTAGACTATTTTCGCAATTTTCTAAACTATGTCGGTGGTTTCTGTTCAGATAATGATGGCCGCACGAAGCGGGAATTAACTGCAGCTCAGTCGGTCAGAATTTTAAGCTCACCTAAATATGGGATTAGGAGAGAAGCGAGCCTGAAGTGGCATGGGCGCACGCATTTCAACGGCCATATTGGCCACAGGGCGTCAAAGCTCCCCTCGAAATATAAACCGTCGGCACATTTGCCAGTGAAATGGCTGAGAGGTGGAAGGAAGAATGGCTGAGGGGAAGGAGGAGGTGGTGAGCCAAGTTTGGAGAAACTCGAAAACTTCATCGCCTCAATATGCCGTCAAGGAGTGAGGGAAGCGCATTCTCTTTTAAGTGCGAATGGGCCGCCCGGGGCCGTTTTCTGAACGAGGGGAAAGGAGGGCAGGAGGGCGAAGGCGACTGGGCAACGATGAGGTGCGCAGATTGGGTGCGGACAGGCTAGTTTTTTTTTTATCCCCTAAAGGTAGGTGGTGGGAGTGGAGCTAATATGGCAAGGGAAGATTTTTCTTTTTTAATGTACACGCGCGAGCGTCGGGGAGTGATGGATAGGGCAGCAAAGTGCGTGGGGGAGAGGGTAAGGGAGATGAAGACGAGTTTTCGTGGAACGAGCTGAGAGGGTATCTCGGAAAGGCAAATTTTGGCGTGAGAAGTTTTAGAATAATTTGAAATTCATGTGTTAAATTGTGCATCTATGTATACGTGTATGTATACATATATCCACAAATAAACAACTTAGGAGAGCATATATGTATACATACTACGTATAAAATCGCGAATGTCTTCCAAATTCCAAAGAACAAGGTCTGGATCCGAAAATGCCTTGCAATCATCAAGAAAACGTTAACTGACACAAAGTCCAAAGAAAATTTCATGGGCAAAATTTCGGAACCTTTCGAAATTAAAACAAGAGTAAGACAAGGAGACAGTCTCTCCCCATTACTCTTCAATTGCGTCCTAGAAAACGTACTCCAGGAATGGCGCAAAAAAAGTTGAATATATAAAATGACCAACCAATTAAATTAGGGAGACCTAACATTAAAATAGACCTCCTGGTATTTGCAGACGACTTGGGAATCTTGACTCGGGACTTATCAACAGCCCAGAAACAAATGAAACTCTGAAAGAAACCGCATAAAGAGTGGGTCTCGATATTTTATTCGAAAAAACAGAATCTATGACTTGCAACAAATTGGTACAAAAATAATTATAAATGAAATACGGAAAACTCAAAAGATCTCCTCAATTTAAATATTTAGGCGAAAGCATGCAAGAATTTTTCCTTGAAAAGGCTGCAAATGAAAGTCGTTGTCGAAAAACGCAAACTACTAAGCTAAGACTCACGAAACTTCCACTGCAAAAAATAAATTTCTAAGTACACAAAATTAAGACACTACAAAACAATAATCAAACCATAATGCCCCTTTGAAGATGAAAAACTAATTTTGAACAGAAAGAAAAATATTGAGGAAGTCCCTAGGAATGAAAGAAAAATTATCAGAAAATTGTTAGATCCAAAACGCATTGATGAACCACTATGCAGATTAAGAGGAAATAAAAAATTGTATATATATACAGAAACATGATATGGTAAAAAGCAGGCTGAAAATTTACGGGCACATCAAATGAATAATTAATGATTTGGGCTGTCACTTTGTGGAATTGCTTCATAATTAAAGACAAAGTAACTTGGTTTT
>LYUA01000451.1:205348-218364 GCA_002093875.1 Calopteryx splendens | reverse complement strand
TCAAAATACTAACCCATTTGCTTATTTGGCGTTACTTTCGGGCACATGTTGTCTGTGACAAATGTACATTCGAATTATAAAAAGTTGGATTATATTCAAACTCGTACGGAAGTCAATTATTGCACTAATTGCAATGCTCAAGAATACTAAACTTAATAATGTGATAATTCACTCCAATAATAACATATGGCTTACTAATGTAGTCGAGAAATAAGATTTAAAATTACCTAGTGAGCCAAACGTTATTCAACTATTTCAGAAATTAGGTGTTTAGCTGAAATTTTCATACTCACCCTGTAACTTTTTCATATCTTCCATTACGCATTTCTCTCTCCCAGTGACTTGTGGGTAATACGTCATAGGAAACGTCACCAATACTTCGCCTAAAAACGGAAATACTCGAACTGAAGCGAAAGGCGAGGCAAAAATAACGAGAACCGGTCCGCTGCGAACTTTTCTCTTCGCATCGAGTTCCCTTGTCGAAGCGAAGGCTGGGGCGAACGGAGAACCAGAATTGGGCATCAGGTATAACATTAAAATCAAATTATATTATCTTTTATTTTACTCAATGGTAGAGAAAATATGTTACAAATGCAGATTAATACCTGGCATTCTGAGAGTTAATTCGCAGGTCATAACGCTAACGTGGTGCGGCAACTAATTCATATCAATATTATGTGTGAGTTTCACTCATCAGAATAGGGGGGCTTTCACAGCTTTCGGTAGGGCTTAGTACGCGGTGACCTCTACCCTTATCTATCAATTCAACGTTCGAAGTGATCACTGTGGCTTATATGTATTTTCATAGCTGGTACTCTAAAACCCCTGTAGTTACCCGTGTAAATGTGTTGTCATAAATGGGAGATAATAGCTAGGCCAAATTTGCCATTAAAAGAAGTATATACAACTGTAAAACTTAAGACGATTCCCACACTTTGCTGAAAACAAAAAACCATGCAAATCGAGATCCGTATCTTATTATTAGATTTCTATTCTTCTTTCTAGTTTTCTATGGATTATACTTCCATTATCTGATAGAAATTATTGGAATTTCTGGAATTTTAATATATGCCCCAGGATAAAATGTTAAAACAAAGAAAATTATCTCAAAGAAATAATTAAATTTAAAATGTGTGTAAAATTATAGTGTTATATCCGGAGGAGTGTAATCTTAGATGTATGCAAAAGTCACGAGAGAACTTACCACCATTATTACTTTTTGTATAAGAAATTTCTGATTCGCTCATAAACTTGACTTTGGATGATGCAAAAATACGAGGGAAAGACAACTGAAAGGAGAAGGTGAATGTGAAAAAAATGTGTGAAAAGTTAACAAGGCTAGTAAGCATAGCAAGGTAACTTCAATGCTGGGTTATTTTCAGAATTAGCATTCAAGTTTAAGATTGTCAAAGATACCCAGGTGAAGATAACGCAGCTTTTTCTTAGCTTATTAGTGATCAAGTTTCAAATTTAATTCAAAAAGTTCACATATGCGAAAAATTCACAATGTAAAAATCTTTCACCAGAACCGGGACTCGAACTTGGATCCCTCGATTTCCGGCCGAATGCTTTAGCCAGTTAAGCTACCTAGGCGTATGTGTACTGCCCTCACCTACAAAACCAGAAATCATGGATTCAATTCCCGCCTAGGTCGGTTTTCCTCCACACAGGTCTTGGGGAATTTTGTTTGCCCTTGTTGTTATCTCATTTTAAAAGCTTTTTTTGCATGCGTAATTGGGATTGTACGTGTGTGCATTTGACAAAATAACATCATTATTTTTTGGAGAAAAAATAACGAAAATAAGGTGGTGGTGTGAGGTTCACAATGTTTTGTTAAGAAAAAGTACGGAGGTTTTCCTTTATTTTTCTTAGGTAATCCTCTTGTTACGCATTCTTTTATTAGCTGAACATTTGCTTGGGAATTTTTATTCCTGATATACTATTGAAAGAATTATCGAAAACATTATTCGAATTGTCGTTTTATATTTATCTATTAGCTCTTATATTTTAATTTTTACACATTAATAATGTCCACTGACTTCAAAATCAAGTACGCATATAATCAAGGGGATACTTTGATAATCTCCCAAAATTAAACCTTGACAAAAAATAATGAAATCTTAAAGATGATATTTCCGTTTATATGTTCTTGTGATATACCAGCATAAGATTTTTTAAATTTTGATCAGTATGAAAAGCTATAGTCCATTATATTTGCGTACATTGCATTGATGATTGCAAATCAGACATTGGACAATTGGACAACAGGCTTTGTGTGGTTGGTAAACTTGGTATCTAAGAATTTTTCGGTTCGCCTCAATAATTCATCTTTTTTATGATTTTTAAATTTCCAGTCAGTTTTCTAGCTATTATTTATAATTTCATTGGAATATCACTTTTTTATGTACACTAATTATTACTAAGAGATTTTATTACAATTTTGATAATTTAGTTAGGCCACAATCACTAAAATTGTCAGTGAATTTAATTGCTGTTATTTAAAATTCATTTAGAAGCATCAATGCATTTCCCATGCCATCCAACTGTAAGTGAAAAGAAGAACTATATATAATCTGTACGAGGTTTCATCTTTCAGTATTAACATGTAGCTTCACTTCAATTACTTGCTTGAATATTTAATTGCAATATCTATTTCGACCACTTTTCCGATCTTTTATTTACATGTTTCATCTCGTTTCCTCTGCACCGGCCGAGCGGGTTTTATTAAGCCAGTAGCACCCTGGAGGATATGGTCATTAAATCCAGTGCTGCAGAAAGGATAGGAGATATCTCCATTTTAATGGAGTTGATAGGCTGCACAAATTGACAGCATGATTATTAGTATCCCAAGGAAAACTTTATGAAGGCGCAAAGTGTATCTGACCCTCGTTTAAAATATCGACTCTCACCTTTATGAAAATCTGGATCACAAGATTGAGATGAGCGTTGCAGAGACACTTTTTTTTCGATCTACCCCATTATTCGATCGTATATGACTCTTGAATATTACACTCTAAGTTTCCCCGGTAAAGAGATAAATATTTACTCACAGAATACGTATATATTGTTAACTACTCTAGAGTGTAATTTTGTGGTACGCTATTCTATGGATTAAAAATACGTTTTAACGGAAATAAAATTAATGGCACGACTCATATCTTCATTTACTTTAGAAAAGGATTGAGTTATTCAATTATGTTGTTCACATACGTGAAGGCTAGGATATCGGTTAGAGCTCGATCGATGAAACGCCCACTATAACTTCCTATAGAAAAATATTCCCCGTGAAAATGTATGGCGGTCGAGAATTTAATCTTTTTAACGAGTAGAGAAGTTGGGAAGAACTTTAAAACTTCAATTTTGAAATAATAGTTTGCCCATTTTCATGCACCCCTTGATCTGTCCTTCGTCGAAAAGTTCCTGTTTGTGAAACCTCTGTTATAATTGATTGAAATGGATTTTTCCACCCACGGTAAAATTCGAAGCAGATGAATTTCCCTTTTCACGTCTTTGGCTTTTTACCACTGGCAGGTATGAATAATTACCAACAAAATTAACCCTCTGATCGGTTTGGCTTTATGCATAGAGTTAGAATAGGTTCTATTCTAACTCTATCCCATTCTAACTCTATGGCTTTACGAGTACTGGGGACTGTCGAATTCTTCAAAATACCATGGCTTGAAATTAGCATAAGCAACCAGTTCCCATCCGCGATAAAATGCGTAAGGATTTAAAAAAAAACTTCTCGATACTTGTGTGTGCTTTTGTTGAGATTGACTTTCGGATAAATATGTAAAACGCTTCCTTGCAAATACCCAATTCATCATTTTTTTGGAGGATTCGTGATCCCCTGTTTCGTCTTCTGGGCATGTTCATATGCATGTGTGGGGAATTATTTTTGTTTCAGTGGGTATGCGTACAGGACATTTGCTCTTCTATTTTAGTTTTCAATTGATATTTTATTTAACGAACGGATGATGTCTGGTAATAATGGCACTTCGCTACTTCCTTCAACGCCGTGATGATGCTCTGCGGAAATTGGGGATGGGTTTTTTATATCACTGAAGGCCGGGAAACATTTCTCCCCGCTTCTTTTTTCTTCTGAATATTCATGAGCCTATATACGGCTATCGTTTTTTCGACGTTGATAAGAGGCTAACTCCACTCCGCATATGAACAAAAAAATTCGTAATCACTTACTTTATTACCGACAACTGTATTTCCTCCTTACTTTATTGCCCGTTACGAAAATGACGAAGTCGAATAAATAGGAAAAATTATTTTATTAAAGTATTTTATATTTACTTCAGAATTTGTGACTTGTTTAAATATTAAGTAATGTTTAACAGCTTTGTTTGCATTTTATAAATGTTTTTTACTCCGCAAGTTCGTTCTCGTGGAATTTTTAATTGTTAAATACTCATAGTCTCATTATCAATAGTATTGTACTGGTTAGGTTAGGTTTCTGATGGACACACGACCTCCAGCCTGCAATAACCTATAATTTTTTTCCTCATATGTTCTGCCGTTCCATCCAATATGACCAATCTTTTCCCCCCTTTTCCTCCCTTTTCCTCCATCCCTTTTCCTCCATTCTTCTCTCAATCAGCCAGGAAGTAATAGTAACACGTCACTCTCTATCTTTCTATTAGGCGCTTAAATTTTTGGATAGTTTAATTCATTATTTACGTATTTAATTCTAGTTTTATCTACCATTCCGCCGCATTAATGGCTATTTTGTAAAGTACCCAAATAATTTGATGGCTTTATAATTTAGTGGTAGTTTCACTTAACTTCATTTCTTCCTCTAAGTTTCCCGGACGCTTGAGGCCGAATCTTATCTTGGCTATTCGAACCTGATGAAGTGACATTACTTAATAATGGTCTTTTTTTTAATATATCTTCACCGAAAGTGAATCCTATGGGGGTATGCTGGTATTTGCTATAGCACACTCTTTCCGGCTTCACTTGGTAGGATTTTTTCCATCTTGAGAGGACAGAAAGCTTTTTTTCCCACTCGTCCTGCATATATTTTATACGTACAAGAAAAAAACTGGTTAATTCTTATTCCTAATTATTCTGCAATCAGTATAACAAAATCATCAAAAAAAGCTGAGCATTTATCCGTTTTAAACTTTATATCACATGATAAATAATTAATGAAAACAGGTTTCAGCTCAAATTAAATTACCACATTATATACTTAATCACAATTGGCTTACTGTCACTCTCCCTCCGGCAACATGTAACAAAATTATATTTTTCTACAATATGATATTAGTGCTAGAGTATACCACGATTAAAGTGGTTCAAAAACACTGAAATTTAAAATGACATCTATTCGTTACACTTTCTTATTAATTTTTTAGGACTTAAACTTGTAGTGTATGCCCTCTACATTGCCTCAGATGAGTCATATGTCACATTTTTGGTAGAAAATATCAATTTTCTTCATTTATATAATACATTCTTTTAATTTTATCGTTTTTTTTATTTGTCAATGAACTTCAGAGAATTCATTATTAAGTTGAAAATGCTGGCAATGATATCTCATTGCCATTACTAGGCTTAAGCCTAGTAATGGCTAATGTAAGCCTAGTAATGGCTACGATAGCTTAAGCCTAGTAGTGGCTAATGAGATATCGTAGTATCGCAACCTCTTTCCTGGTCTTAAGTCGCGCTCCTTTGACGAAATTACTGTTCATGGCAGGCAAAATTTCATCATTAAACTTTAAATTTTATGGAAAATTGCGTTACATATTCAAAGACATTAAAAATAAATAAACCACAAAACTAGAGCCAGTTAAATACCATAAACGTTAATTTTAAAGTGTAAATCGTGTTTTATACTAAAATTTTCAATTATAAACCATCTATGGCACGTTTAAAGTGTGCTGATGTACCTAACGTTTGAAAAAGTTAATCAGTTATAAAAATAAAAAAATATTTGTGGCCAACCAAGCCATTTAAGGTTTTCATATTTTAACCAGCCTATGGTGACAAAACTGAACTTTTTTATATCGGTTTTGATTTTTTTAACTCATTAAGTGAGGATTCACCCTATTATTCAGCACTTATTCCTTAGATAAAGGAAGCTGCAAATAAGATAATTTTATTTTTCTGTCGGGGATTATTTGCATAACTAATTTATGCAGAAGAGTAAGATAATTTAAGATTTTAAAATTCATATTTCCTCTTTCACTCTTCTCAAGATGAAAGAAAACAGTGTCTAGTACAGAGAAGAGTCAAACGCTGGTCTCATTTTATGTGTAAGTGATAAACGTAGGAAAAGCCTTAAATGAAACTCTTGTCATACTATCCAAGTTTATAGGGTACTGATGTATTCAAAATGTTGTAACATAAAATATTATCGAGCCTCATTCTTAAATTTCTGCAGGTATTTTTAATAGTTTAATTTGTGAATTTTCATTATCTACATGTAAACCTTTGTGATACTCAGTTCAGATTTTTTTGGACATGTCCTTAATGGTAGATTACCAATAATAATAATCATATTACTTAAAATGAGTCTGCATGTTATGTTATTATCATTGGTAAAATTCCGAATGAGTAAGAATCCATGGCGTAACTGTAGAGAAAACATTCTCATCCTCTTGAAAATTCCATTATCTGTAAATCCAATCGAAATTGAGCAGAGCAAAACATTTGGGTGTGTTTTAATGATTGAAGGCGTAAATTTATTCATTGAATTTTTTTCTAGGGTTAATTGAAAAATTATTAACATGGATATGAAACCTGGCCTTTGAGTCATAATGATGAGCGTTGGTCGGAGGCGTTTGAGATGTGGGTCTGGAGAAGAATTGAGAAAACAAGTTGTACAAAGAGGAAAAATAAAAAAGTAAGCTCTAAATGTGGTAGGAAATGTGGCTGAAAGAGGAAGTTGGTGAGGGAAATCCGTAGAAGTGGGTTGAGGAGATATTGAAAGTTGAAGTGGGATGTTAAAGGCTGATATAAATAGAAGAATTTTAGTTAAGCAGGCAGTTACAACTACAGTTACAATTTATAGTACTTAGAATAGTCCTATTAGTAATGCAGTATCGTCAAATAGAGATAATGGAAGGAAAATCCACTAGTGAATTATTAGTGATATTAAATAGGGGGTTATTTAAATGTGTTAAAGTTATTAGGAAAAAAGGAGAAGTTCATGCGATATTTCGTAGGATGTAATAGTTGTTACGTACCGTCCAAAATCTACCCTAGGTAATTGGTAGATTAACTCAGAAAGAAATGGAATTAAGGAACTAGTGAAATTCATCAAGCATCATTAGAATCAAGTCAGTGGATGTAAAATTTTAACCCGATGATCGATAGAAAATGCAGATCGCAATAGGTTGGCGTGTGACCCTTACTTTGCATTGAGCCTGTATGAAACATGAGAGCAAAAGGTGCCCATTTACTCAGTGACGATAATGTTACCTCGCTCGGAAGATGTATTGGCTCATCGTTTCAAGGGAGATATCCGACGTGATCTTAACGTGAACTAGACGTGAAGTAATTTTTGTAAAATATGTTTCCTTTTAAAGTAAAATGGAAATGACTCTATATTGAGATAAAACTTTTGTGATTTGAGAAAAAAAGAGGGTTGGACACATCTAGCCAATGCAGGCACAAGACCTGCTCATCGAATGATTACCTTTACCTCCTTGTTCTCCATAGTATATTTATAACAGAGAACATTCATTTACTGATTTGAAAGTAAACTAATAAGTAAATAAACAAAAAACATCATCCTTTGTTACAGTGAAATTATAAATTTATAATTTTCAGCATACTTCGTCAAAGGTTAACGAGAAAACGATGTTTTCTCTATGGCTATAGATTTACTTCCAAGTTCAAGAGTAAAAGAACATAGTCATACGTGTAATTAAGGCCCTCCCGAAGGGAATTGAAATATTCTACCCTTAAAACCTCTTATTTTAGATGGAAGTTTTTTTAAGTAGGCTTAAAAAAGACTAAACATAAATCTTTGTTACGTTGTCTTCTTTGTTACGTACCTTGTCTACTTTGTTTTCTGTTGTCGTTATTCAAAATCTTCTTTCTCCAATATATCAGCTCCTATACGACATTTGATTTCACGATATTTACCAAAATATTTCGACGGCCGTAACCAGAGCGTAGTGACTATCATACTGAGATATTCTTTGGCAGTTACTGACTTTCTTGCATCGCCTTGAAAAGTGTTTCAATTCAAATTGTAATCGATTGAAAACCGAAAGAGACAAAATGACGATAGTTGGCATATAGGAATACAATTTTGCTTGTATGCCGACTTCCGTAATCAGAAACTTGGGATTTGGTGGACAAGTTTACCTCATGATACCAGTACACGGAGGTGTGTGGTCTATGGGTATGGGTTAATGTTTGAATGATTGCTAATTTGTTAACTGAAATCATATTTACCATTCCATTATATGAAATACTTAAAAATGTCGCGCATCTAGATACAGTGTGAACATTCTCGAATATTGTGGAATATGGGCTACGGGAATCGTTTGAACCTAACGCATAAAATTGACGAAAAAATCGGAACATGACAAGAATGCGTGATTCCGTGAAGAATCTTGTGATGGGAATATTTTAAAATTACTCTCAAAATTATGTGATTGTATCAAATTAAAATTTCAGTTTCAGGAGTAATATTAGCTACAAAGGTCAGCTCTAATGCGTTGTCATTTTATAGTAAAAGCCATTTATTAGATGAATTCGAAGCTACACCACAAGTAGTTTTTCCCTGAAATTAATGTTACCAAAATTAACCAGTAATTAACTTAGACCTTTTAATAGACCGATTTAATTTAGTTAGTAATAGGTTTTACTCGGAAAAATTCTGTGCCTGATACGATTAATTCATTAATCGTTAATAGTTAATTAGAGTGTTAGTTAGTTAGATAATTTAATATTGAATGATTCGTGAATAAATTTGTTACGCACTCTCTTTGGCCACCCAAGCAAGTGCATACGCGAAAAATTCACAATGTAAAAATCATTCTCCTGAACCGGGACCCGAACCTGAATCCCTCGATTTCCGATATATTGAAGAGGAAGAGAATTTGTTTTTCCTTTCCCTGCGAAATGAGAAAGGATTGTGACGCTTAAAATTCTTTGTTTCGATTACATCTGCAAGTCACGGTGCCTTCTCTATCACAATGTAGCGATAACACAATAAGCCGTTCCCCGGATAAGATTCTCGAACAAAATAAATCCCAGTTGTCTCTCACCTGTGAAAAAAGGTAAGGGAGGAATGCAGGACTTCGGGGGACCTCTCTCTCGATTCGTTGGTGATGCACCAAGTAATTCTAGCAACAGTAAAATTTTTCAATGCGAAGCAATACTAATAATAAATTCAATGCATCTAATCTAAACTAACATGAAATAAAGCTGAGTTTGTCCGCGAAAAACCAGTGGTGCGTAACCTCTCGGAGGGCATACTACTCGTGGTGCAAGATTATCAATTTAATAGTTTCTATTAATCATTTCATTTCTGTATCATCAAAAGTTAAAGCTGTGTTCATTAATCATTCATAATATTTATTGTAGTTGATCGTGCCAACCTTCGTATTTTTTGGGAACGTAAAGCACTCCAGGGGGAATATTGTAATGTCATTTTTATATAGTTCAAACGTATAAACTGAAATGTACAAAAATAGGCAGAAATGTGCAAAATACGCTACACTAATCAGAAATCCGCAAAATGTACAAAAAAATGCATCCATGCAAATTTATGTTTGGATTTCATAACGTATTTTTATTTTAAACGGATATTTACAATAGTATCTATAGAGAATATGGCTTTCGAATAAAAACGTGTATTTGCATACATTTCCGCGGTCTGATAATAATGAATAACTCAGGGCATATTTTATTATTTTCAAATTTTTCATGGGCTGAATGCGTGTGACAGGAGATGCTGGTATTCGCCTGCATTTTTCTCAACTGGGATACGACCCACGAGTATATCATGATAGAGGTGCCACACGGCCCTCATGGATCCCGACATTTATTCCTAATCCTAATCATTCTCGGAGGACCTTTTCTGTGGAGTTAAGGAAAACCTTTGCCTTTCGGAATTTCGACTTGAATATCCTCCATTATATTGATTTTTTAACTGATCAACAGTAATAGTGGTAGTCAGTTCATTAATTATTTAATGCAGTAGTTCTTCCGAGCGCAGGCTCTACGGCCTGCCACAACACTATCTGGTAAAAAATGTAAAAATTATATTGCAATTGCATGCAAATTTTCTGAAGAACACAATATTTTACCATGTTCATAATATGGAATGCAAAAAAAACGCCTAATTACGATCGAAAAGCTGAGTTATGTCAGCTAATATTGTAAATCAGACTTTTCAGCGTTACATTTTAAAAGCTGAATTGCTTTTATTCATTATTAACTCAAATAGTGCGAACGAATGTAATGAAATAAGGGTTATTGTAGGGATGTGTTCATCAGAAACCTACCTTAACCGAAAGATTACCGTTAATAACAATATGAATCTGCTCAAACCTCGGAGTATTATCTCTAATTATTGCTAGAAGCTAGTTGCACATAGTTTCTTTATCGATAAATTAGTGAACTATGCCTTGTTCTGCGCGTCTAAAGCACCTTAAGCAACATCTTCAGTGTCAGTAAATTTTGAAACTCGTGCGGCACTGACCAAAAATTACCGACTTCCGTCATAAAATATCTTTCACGCAAAAATCGGACGACTGCTTTTCACTAAACTAGGATGCATCTGCGAAGGTAGGTTAGCTTAAGAGTGGTATTCTTTCCATCGGGCATACCAAAATTCTCCGTCGAATAGCCCTCTAGCATAGTACCCGTGTAGGCCTCGTGGTGAGGAAAACATCAATTGTCAATTTGGTCATACCTAAATGATGTTCTATAATTATATCGAGGTCAAAATTATATGATTGGTTCAAATAAAGATTCAAATAATCACACCTTTTGGGAAAAAATTGTATTGATAAAACTGTAATTCGTCGAAATATTTTGATTAAATTCGTATGTGTTGTGAATATTATCTCAGTGTACATTCAATAAAATATTTTTTTTATCCACCCAACAAAGCTCTGCATATTTATCGCATGTATACCATAATTCTGATTTTTTTCATTTTCCGCTATTCTTGGAAGGCTCGGTGTAATAAAGAAATTCTGGAAACGGAGCAAAGAAAAAATGTTAGCAGAGATGCCTACTGTGTTAATCGCATGAGTGAACTGTTGCGAGGGAAATAAACACGAGCTTCGAGTTCTTCTTTACCTTGGTCCTTCTTGAGCAAATAGCGGATTTTTAAATCAACCCTGCATATTTAACAATAACTGGGAAGGGAAAATGACCGTAAGTGAAATACAGTGACAGATTACGCCCGATACTTCTCAAATTAATTACCCTTTTAAATTTAACGCACTTCAGGTAACTCCAGTTCATTGAGGTTTTTAAAGTACCATCCAGAATTGACATACTGAAAAATGGGTTTATTGTTTTGGACTCTTAATCTTTAATATATTATTTACAACAAATCATTTATTATTTACAAATTTTCACGTAGATAAATATTAACTTTCACCACTAAAAATAATTTAGTGTAAAATCTCAATACCTTTTCCACACTTATTAAGAAAACAGAAACCAATATCCGAACTAAATAGCAACTTTACTACCAAGTTATTATCACAACACTAGTGGAGGATTCATAAATATCAGACGAATTAAAATATACAATTTTTTATGCATAACCTTATTTTATTTTGTTTTTATAGATGAGAAATTCCATGATTATTTGGAATGTTAAAATATTGTATGACCAAAAGTTATTCGCGTACTTTTCGCGACAGCTTTAATGTGCTCATTCCTCGAAAAGAAAGGCCGTGTAAATTTTATTACAATTCAAAAGTTGTTTCATTCGAGAAGACAGCCATTCCACATTTTTTTGAACGCAGTAGGGAAAATCTCTAATTCTGAAAAACGTTCAAATTTGCAACAGAAAATTGTAAACGCTTCATGACTAAAGTACTTTCGAGTTCGATGAATTAAACATCGATATAATTACAAAGCCGAGATCTTGAATGAAAATTATAAGCGCTTTATCACAACGAGAAGACTTCCGAATTCATTGGATTAACACGAAGGTTTCATTCGTAGTTTTTCAAAGATACTCGCATCGGAGAAGAAATTTTATAAATATCGTTCGCACCGTTTGGTGTACTTGGCTCTTTGCTTACCAAATGGTTTATTAGGAGTTATCTAAGTATATTACTGCTGCATTTGCGATTGAATTCCCAAATTATAGTATTACAATGAGTCTCGAAAGAAAATAAATTGGATGCTCCGTACGGGAAATGAGGAACTCGCAGTCTGGTATGGCGCCGGCGGAAACTTTCTCACCCGAGTGTCGCACCCGAAGGAAGTCTTAACCTCCTCTCGAATCGCAATGAAACCGCTAGAAATATTCGGCTTGTTTCCTTCGCTATCATCACTAACCAGAACCCCGAAAATCGTTGCGCGGAAACTACGGAGAAGAAAATTAATGGAAAATTTGATAAGGGGGAACAGGGAAAAAATATTTTTCTCCCCCCGTCGCTCACCCCGTCACCCTTTCGAACTCTACCAAAACATCAGTGGCACTTACCTCGAAAATCGCAACCGCCGAAAAAAAACGGCGATGATTTCACCCAAATGCCGCCTCCTCTTCTCCCCGGAAAACTAGGAAGTTTCTTCGCAACCTCCGGCCTGGGGTGGGCGATGGGCTGAGGACGCCGCCCGGCTCGCGGTGTGCTGATGCGGTTGGGCACTCTCTCTCTCTCTCTTTAGCCTTTGATGGGAATCACGGTCGTGAGGGATGCGCGACAGGACCGAGGAGCTTTCTTCGGCAAAAAAGTGACCTCTCTTCTCTGGTTACTGGTCGCAGGGGCAGCGCAGTCGAGGGTGCGGTCGGGTCGACGCTGATGTTGGAGTGAGATTCAGTGCCGTGCAAGGCGGTCCTTTTGTACTCG
>LYUA01000451.1:184760-197361 GCA_002093875.1 Calopteryx splendens | reverse complement strand
CCCCACCGACATCCTCCTTCCCCTCCTTTCTGCCTCCTCCATTAAATCTCATCCATAAAGTGACACTTGAATCCATATTGCACCTGAAGATGGTGTGGTGACATCGCAACCATGGTCGAAAAAAATTTATTCTAGTGAAAAAGTGCCTCAATTAATAATTTACCACTACAGGATGTTTAGTTAACCACCATATATTTTTATTGTATGGAATAAATAAAAATTTGTTGAATGATGCAATGTAAAAAAGTTATTAAGATTAAGAACTATGAATAAAAATTTTAATTTTAATAAAATTTTATACCCTCTAAACCACGAAAATATTTGAATGGTCAAATCTATGATAGCTGATCTCTTAGGTCTTACTAAATTTTCCAAAATATTTCTTATTTTTACCATTGAATATGAAAAAATCATTTCTAATATTATATTAATCCACCTATAATGCAATTAAAGTGGTAAAACTATTTGTAACCGTATGAGATCCTTCTTTTTGTGTAGATAGAAAATTGGAGATGAACGCTATGACCCGTCTTTTCCGAAAGATTTTGAGAGCCTACGAACCTGAGTATAGCCATTTGCCATTCACACATTCCATACGCCATGCAATACGGAATAATGTTGTTCGGAGCTCATATCAGAAAAGAAACTACGATTCGAAGACTTCCATGTTCCGTAAAAAGAGTTTTACTCGTAAGTTGTCCGTCCATATTCAATGTGATGCGGGTAGGATGATCCCTTAAAGGTGTCACCACGGTTAGCAGAAAAATTCGGTTATTGCCCAGCGTACACTTTCTGGTCCCGGGCGAGACCCCGTGAGGGTGTGGAGGGGAAACAACGCAATTGAATTTACACACCTCCCGTCGAAGTTTCTCCAGGGGTATAAAAAAAATTAATAAGTTCGACAGGGCTCTGTCGAAATTGTGAGGATCGCTTTTAGAGACTTTGTTGTTTTTCCTTCAGCTTTTCGATGAAAAAATATGGTGTTTTGGTATGCCATGTCCATTTCTTATGCTTATGGAGACATTAATAATTCTGACCGATTTTGCGGTTTGCAAGCGCTTTTTCTGTTTATTTTGAGGTCGTGGACGCTCGCAAGATTGAAAATGCGTTCTACTGCCAAGAATAACATTACTTTTGGTTCCAAAAGGCCTCAGGTCAGGAGATCTCGCCCTTGAAATTAAATGTTTGAAGTTTGGGAATTAATTCCCATTTACATTAGCTACTGGATCGTTTTGAATGCAGTATTCATCCTACCTTGTAACTTCTCAATAATATAGTTCAATATTCAATATTTTAGATCATCGTTGACTCAGGTTAAATCATAAAGCATTTTTCTTGGCTAATATATTCTCATATTATTAAGATTATATTAGCATGTGAAATTACAATTAGCTCCTTATTCCAACTTATGAACATTTTTTAATTTAATTTATTTTTCTTTTCACGTGCATTATTTTCATTTCACCAAACCCATTTCCTCAAAGTTTTAATTATCCCTGCAAACCGCCCCTGGGGCGAACCTTTAGTTGTATTGGTTAAGATTTCAGCTATTAAAATTATGTTGATAACTTAACTATACAACTTTAATTGCAAGTAGTATTTTAATAATAAGGTAAAAAATAAAGGCGGTAGGAAAAGATTAAGGAAGAAGGCTTTGATATTTGATATGACTTTGATAAGAAGATAAACGGGCTTTGGGAAATTAGGATGATGGTAGATGAATGTATTATGTGAATAGCATTCTTTGCCGGGCTAATCTAATGTAAAAGTGAATGTATCTGAGAGGTCTTGGTATATTGAAGGATGAGATAGGTAATTGAGGAAGAGGTAGGAATGAAGTAAGCATTTTGGGAAGTTGTGGAAAGTATGAAAACGTGAAGAAAAGAGTAGTGTATTGTGTTTACATTATGATTAAGTGCCTTGTAAGTCCACAACGCTGCGTAGAAATCTTCACGGCCTCCCCAGAACCTGCCTCTTATTAGTAGACTACCGATTCTGTAATAGCGGAATTAAGGAATCTTTGAAATTTATCTCGTCCATTCCGGACGTTTTCTTGTATTGTATGATTCTGCTGGTGATTCTTTTGTTTTTATCTTTAACTCTTGCTAATTTCGGGGCTGATATAATTTTTCAGTTGGCCTGAGTGATGTTCAGTGCCCAAAGCCCTTTGAGTTGCACCCAACAACCTGGAAGCCAACTCACATGGAATACCCATTTTTACTACACAACCAGAGATTCTCAAATAAAATGAGCCAGTGAAATGGTATTATAATATGAGCTAGAAATTACAAATACTTCTGTCAAACATTTCAAAAGTGTCCATGCAGGACAGTATAAAAAAGCAATCAAGGCAATGTTAACTTTTGGAGAATAGGGAATACTTAGTATTATGAAACGGATGAGTTTAGAATAAGAATATAATCAATGGACTGTAGTAGGATATATTACAGTAAATATGAACTGTGCGTAGCATTTAATACTTAATTTTATGGAATTCGTTCTCATTTATAAATTGCTATAATGCGATTTTGCCGAGAGAACAGACTTAAAAAATAACCGTATATTAGAGTGGGCTAATGGTAATTTCATTTTTTAAATACAAAGGGGTTGCAAAGCTAAGACTGAATCGCAAATTTTAAGTAGAAATTTTTCTCCCCGACAAGCATAAAATTACATTAAATATTAAAAAAAGATTATATTTCTTATTTTTTAATATAAATTATGTCATTTCATACTGTTATGACTCGTTTTGACATTTTTAAAGATAATGTTATCGTATTGGAGACATCACGGCATAGGGCACAGGGTGAAACATGAACAGTTCCTTTCCCTGTACCGCCCGTGATTTCGCAGGATTACCGATTCCCCAAAAATTGTGCACAGCTTGGGTGAAGCTGAGTTTGCCCAGAGGCTTCACCCAGAATTGAACCCGGGCACTCCGGTTTGTAGCTCTTTGTAAGGGATAAATCATCAATCACAGTAATCAACCCGAAGGTTAGTTTGGCAGGTGAGGGTGTGAAATTCACACAAAAGGGAAGGGTGGCCAGATCCTTTCCCTGCACCTCCTGTGATTTCCCAGAATGACCTAGTACCCGAAAAATGGTACTCAGCTTGGGTGAAGGTGAGGGTGCCGAGAGAAATCACCCAGAATCAAACCCGGGCCCTGCGAGTCAGGAGCCCAGCGCTCTAACCACTGGACTACCACGCCCCTTGCAAGGGATAGAAAACTTTAAATTTTGACGCATTAATTTTTATTCCGATGGCTCATTACAAGAACATGAAATGATATAGGTGAGCTCTTGGCTGGGTAATGATATAATAGGTACCGCTGAGTCGATGTGACTAAAGGAACAATCATATTTAGACCTCCATTAAGACGGTTTTCAAAGGCTAGAGGGTTAGGAACTTCTTAAAATGGGATTAATTATTAATAAAGAAAGGATATAAAATCATGGTATCAAATATATGAGATAGTATCTGGTAAATATCCATACCTAAAGAATTGAGAAAAACATCTCATTTATGCATAAAACCTGTAAGTAAGTCAATGCAAGGAAGTAAAAAAAAGGAATCCAGAGTTGATACTTTAGTGATATTTTTTCTTAGTGCCACAGAATTCAAGAATTCATTCACAATACAGAATCAACTTCCAACTCCAGTGCTTTAAGAACAGTTTCAGGAACATTTTTAATTAATACTCGAAATCGTGGACCCCAGTTTTAGAGTCCGATTATACCGCGTACTAGATAATGAAGCAGTAAAATGAAAAACTTATGAAATGAAAAAAGATAGTTAGGGGGTTAAAAAAAGAATGGTAGCTCACAGGATTTGGCCGCTCACGGACGAAACCGCTGACGATGTGGTCCAGCTTGATGATGTTATGCTTTGCACGTGTTTTTCAGCGGCAAAAGATAACGGGTGGTCACCGGTGTAAGGACGTGATATAATGGAAGAGGGCCGGATGAGGGGCAACATATGTCAAAGAAAGCGGCTCAAAGAATACGGAAAAGGATAGGAAAAAATAAGTCGATGCGCCGTTTCGATGACAATGCCTACCACTGTCAATGACTACCACTGTTAGCACAGAAATTATAATTATTTTCTGTTGTACGCATATCTATCCTCCTTTTCCTATCGGATACGAATTAAGTGTTGAAATAAAAATATCCTCTTCAATTTGAACTTACCTCAGACAAGTATTCCAAAAGAGATCTCCTAAAATTCCTTCATCCTCTCCGGTTTGTTGTTGATCGCAGATGAACACGAGTGTTCTAGTAAGCAAAAAGGAAGCAACCTTAACTCACCGAGTTTAATTGTGGCGATAGAAATAAAACAAGAACAGAATTCTCGGGATCGGTTGGTACATTATCCCTGATAAGAAAAAGGAACGATTTTGTGACGCATAGAGTTGTTTTTTTCGAATTTATTAACAGTTGATTGGTCTTTTATTTTTTTGCTTCCCTATCGTCCTCACATTTTTACTCTTTCATTCCATCGGGAAAAAAGTGGCGTTACATCTGCTTCTAAGTTACCAGTATCTTCATCCTTAATCCTCGCGCACCCACATGAGCAATATACGAAATTAGTTATGGTTAATTGAAGGTTATCGGAGAAGGTCCGATACCTTCGTTTCACGCTCATGAAACATATGTTCCTTGATATTCTCCTTTTGAGGTGAGCAAATTTGGGGTTGCAAATTTCTTAGAATTTGCTATTTTTGGTTGTTCAAATCTTTATTAAGTTTCTCTTAATTGATACTCGATATTTAGTTGTAAGAAACGTATGTGATTGATTCCTTAACCTTCCCAAAACCTTTTCCTGTTTTTAGCATATGATCCAATAAGCATTCCATGGCACATGGCACTACTTTGCCCTTTAATCTTAGAAGTAATTGGGAGCTATTATTGGCTTGCTCCGGGAAAATAAGAAATATCAATTTACGTCCGTGCCTTATACGATGGTTTAAGATTCTGTTATTATAATTAAATAGTTTTTTTCAGTTCTGGTAAAAGTTGATAAATAAGTGAATAAATAGAAATAAACGCATGAGAAAGTACCTTCAGTGAGTTTTCACTGAGATTGGTATTTACTGCTAGTTTTTTATCGAATATATATTCTTATAACTCTATTACACTGTCGTAATTGTCCATGTTTGTTAAAAAAGAGGAATTTTCTTAATTTTAGCAACTGAATTTAGCAAATTATTATAATTAAATTTAGTCTAATGGTTATGGTATTACATTTTTGTTGGGCTAAGTAACATTCTTAGACAAATAGGATCCATATAAATACCCTAAACGGAATCTATAAAATACTTTAAACTTTCAATTAAAATTTTAATTCGGAGGATCATACAAATTTTATAGTTTGGGTTTTTAACTTGCTAGGTTTTCTCACTTTAAAATCATGAATTTTCCTTCGATGATTTTCTATCTCGAAGAAAGATCCATTTGGCAAAGGGTTTGAGCTGTCTACCTTTAAGAAGGGGAAATTGGCCCATAAAGAGAAACGACACTTTTGATCATATTTTCAGCAAATATAGAGGTATTTTTCAACACTCTGTAGCCACAAAACGAATACGGTGTCTGTGATTATTCCATTACTTCACCGAATACAAAGGAAACGACACAATACGCAACCGGAAATTATGGCAAAGATGACGCCTAAAAGTTGCCCTAGATTACAATCTTGGGGTAAATGAAAACAGGGGCTTTATTACCAAACGAAGACTCGAGTACCGCCGCTGTCAAGAGAAGTGTCAGGTTTCATTAAATAGGTAACCTCCTCACCTACTCCGTTTGTTTTACGCTCTTTTTTTATAACGACTACATCTTCCGTTTCAGGTGCATCCTAAACAAGACGCAGAGGAGGTTCTTATTTCTGTCTTTTCTGGAATAGTTCTCTGTGCTCCAAAGGCACATGCCTTAGAAACCCACGGGAAAGATTCCTAATGTTCCTACGGATACATTCTTCCTTTTAATAGTAATTAATTTTTGCAGGAGTTTGTTGCTGATACTCCCCATTTCTTAACGATGGGCATCTAAATACCACCTACCCTTCTCGCCCTGCTTAAGTAAAAGAGAAAAATTAATGTCGAGATGATCGTTCCTTTTTTTCAAATAATTTTGGTGAGAAACTTCACGACACATTAACTAGACATCAGTTTCGGTTTCAATCACTAAAAAAACAGAGCCTCTGGCACTTATTAATGGATTTCGCAGCCAAAATCTATAAAAAAGATGTATGCTGCTGATTAAAAAAACAAAATAGCTATTTACTATCTAAAAGGAAAATATGTTTACTATTACATTTTCTCGACATTACCAACCTATAATTTCCTCTATTTGATAGCGCTTCATGGAAGTACAATAATATCTTCTACCGAAAATATGGATGAGTATTTTCTTCCTCCAAAACATGCCTTACGCGGGTTATTCATCCAAACAATTTTGTCATTTCATTTGTTACAATTGAGGGTTAGTTACGAGACTTCAACTCTTCCTCCGTTTATTTCTTTTTCTAACGTGCCTGTCTAGTTGTTGAACGTGTTTAATCCTGTGATCTTCCTCGATGCACCTTCCTGCAATTGAGATTGATACGGATGGATGAACAAGGAAAATATTCGTGTGTTGTGTAACAACCTTATATCTCGTAGCAAAATATTCTCGTGAAAATTGTTCCTCTCGAGGTTTACGGGTTGCCTAGTTTTCTTCCTGGTTGTAGAGTCATAAAAATTGAAGTTGAATTCAAAATTTCGCATCCCAAGTTTTTTTTAGCTCAGACGAAAACACCTGATTTACAGCTAACGCTGAAGAATGTGGTGGTTTGCTGAAAAATATTTGTTGGACCTCAGTTCGGATACTTTAGGAATTTTTTGTGTTTTGCTTATTCTCGTAAATCTTTCTATACTCGTGTCATTTCCATCACTTTCAAGTTAAAACTAAATTAATATGTAACCTCAATTAGTGTTTTTTAAATGGTGAATGAATTTATGGAACAAAGTTTTAATTTATTTGAGTGAAAATTATACTCAAGTATAAGCGAATACTTCAAAACATTACGTGATACACTTGCACCTCTGTCTCAGATTATTGCATTCTACTTATGTTTCTAGTCAGGGGTTGCAACGCAGCATTTTTTTAAACGACCAGGACGTGAGTGGATTGAATGGTCTAAGGCATGCATGGGAGTCTGCATGAGAGTTGCGGTATAAACGTTTGCACTCAGGGGTGATTACTTAACATGCGCACTCTCTTAGGGGTGATAGATTCACCTTTAAAAATTCGTTAAGAAATTGAGGGAAAAAGAATGAATTGTAAGGTAAGGTCCATTCAAATCCATTCCCTCCTAAAAAATCTGTGGCTCCTTTGTTACGGAAACCAAGATTTAAAAACTTAAAGCTATCCATTCTTCCAGCTGGCATTGTGTTTTTCAATAGGTTTTGTATGAACGCCTCTATATCCTTCACGTTCGTCGAATGCTGAACATGTAAGCTCCTCCCTTATTTCCTCAAGCATTTCACACTTAAAACTTTTACCCCCTCAAATGCGATTATTTTTCCTTAGCTAAAGTAACTTTTGACCTCCTGCTCTTTCCAATAATTCGTAGAAAAGAAAATAATCCCTACATTACAGCGTTCTCACAGGTAACGAGATTCACCAGTTTACTTATAAGGTTTATTAATTAACCATACATTTTCGAGAGAATTTGAAAATTGAGATTCACAAATGTATGAAAGAACAATTCTGTTACACATGAAGCCTAGAAGTAAACCTATAGAACAAAAAGGATTACTTTTAACCTTGTAAAGTACATTGGAATGACTAAATCTTCAGATGCTGACGAGGAACTTTTTTGGTTTCAGTGCTTTGTAAGACAGGCCTTAAGAAAAGAAGTTATTTAGCCTTTTTAGATAAAAATTGATGCCCTGAAACCTGAGAAAAAACTGGATTTTCTGATGTGTTCGAAGTATCTTTAACCCGTCTAATGAGCAAATCTAAAGCTAACCATCTACAGTTTATGCAGAAATTAAAATGATTCCGTGCCACATGGTTCCGTCTGGCACAAGAATACGGTAGATAAATCAAGAGCTTTTTTTCGCTGAATGTATATGCAGCTTAATCCAGTCAAGTGGTATGATCCATATGTCCCGTTCTGTAGTTATATCTCTATCCAAAGCCTGAGAATTGGGTCTGAGAATCGTCGCAGCACACTATGGTAATTTGAAATGAATTTATTTGTGTAATATGACTTCCCATTATGTCTCACAGTGCGTTACCGATTGGCATTCATGCGATCCTTCGTAAACATCTCCTCATCCTGCGCAATTTCGCTTTTTCCCTCTCCCTTCGCCCCTCTCCTCCTCTCTCACTTCCTGTCCCCCTGTCTTTTCCGTCCTCCATTTACGTCCAACTCGATAACCTTCCCGCCCCCTTCCTTTCCTCCCCTTACCAGAGCTTCGGTCCCCCTCTCGACCGTAAAAAGTCTCCCTCGACCCTCACGCTGCCCCTCTCCTTTTGATGAGGTCATCTCCGTATCGAATCGCGCCTATCTGGGATTCGTTTTTCGTTTTGGAACTGTTTACGCGGAGGGTGGAAACTCCTTGTCGAAACGTTTCTGCGCGGTTTCGTCGCGTTAATTTGGCTCTCTCGATCTTCAATATAGTCGGATCTTCGTTTGCTTGTGCGCCCTGAGATGATGAGAGATCCAAAGGTTTGTCATTCCTGGTGTGGAAGTGGTGTGGAAGATTATTGCAAAGGATTTCTGGCAGGAAAGAATTGCATTTCGGTAAAAGTAAGATCAATTTTCCGATTGAGCTTATCAGAGAGAACACCGGAAAAGTAGATATTCATTATAATTCTTATTGGGTATGTGCACACGACATCGAGGTATATCTTTTGGTAGTTCTAGCGTGAGTAAGTTGAACGTGCACTTGGAGTATTTGTGGTAAGAATCAAGTTCTTTTATAACTTTGGGAATTCGTCCACCCTTGATTAGTTCGCCATCCATTTTAAAAATGATCTGTTCTGAGACAATTCACAAAATGGCTATTCATATTAATCTCAAAATATAACAATCTAATAATATTCCCAAATACTCTACGTGCGTGTAGAAATGAATGCCGATTATGTTATTTCTTAAATCATTCGTGCTGAAAGGATACTTGATTTTATTATGAATAATATTTACATAACTTATGTTTGAACTTAATTACCTACATACACGATATAATTACGTTACATAAAAACTTTCCTGTTTCACTACGTGGTTCCGAGTGTGTAATTTGGAATCAATTTGCTAATATTGATACCTTCTTCAGGTCTTTTTCTTCTTGTGAAAAAATAAATGTTGAAAAAATACGTGTTCAAATTTTGCGTGTGGAGGACATTCCTACCTGAAATATCATTCAACAAATCTGTGTAAATGTTGAATGATATTTCAATGCTTGCTACATGTGAAAATGCATTAATTAAGTACCAACGCGACTTTTTATTTCGACCGTCTAAGGTGTTGATTCTTAAACCCTGCGCCACGATCCCTGGGGAGGAGCGGCATTGGGTTAAGTGGAGTAAAACATTGAAACAAAATACGAAAGTGAAAAGGTAAAAATAACTAAAAATTCGTACATTCGTGCAAAAATACGTCTTAAATCTAAATCCTACCACATATTGCAGGCCTGATAACTAATGCTTCCTTGCTATACTTTAGCAAGTTCTTCAGATCATTCCTTTCACCTGTTATGGTTTAATATTTTATTAGAAGAATTACGGATGTTTGTTTTTAAAGGTACTTATTTCATTAAAATACAATCAAAAATATAGAACCAATTTCAAACTCTAGTTGGCAAGAACGAAAGGGAACATGAATTGTCTTGTTAATGGTTGCATAATTTGTAGGAACTGAAAATTTACATGAATAATTCTAAGTATTTTCGTTCTGAATGCATAATTTTTACTCGTCCCATTGGGTATTTCTTGCAAAATGAGAACTCTTGAAATCCTCACTCAATGAGAGTTTACTCTTTTCCAATGGGGCACATTTTCATTTCTTATGATGTGTTACTTTTTCCGAAAGAGATAATTTAATGATGCACATAGAAATATTTTAAGTTTAATGTAAATGGAAATGAAGATCATTAAGCCAGTGTCTTATAAAAGTGCATTAGCGAATGAAGATCTTTCATTACAGTTCCGTCTTCAGGAGAAATCGGACCTAATAACCTGCCATTTTCGTCGCTTCTTTACTAATTATTCATTACCTACTAATAATAATTGAGTGAAGATTGTAGGGAATTTGTAAATATTTAATTGCGCTTCTCGGCGAAGTAAAATAAAAAATACGATATTGGCTTGAGAAAAATTTCTTTTGCCACACGCGAAACTACGGCGGAAGTGGAGGACTGGGTTAACGGGGTGCATGTGGGTTATCGTAGACCGATTAATCTGAGATCAAGTGATGCTCATACTATATTTATGAATAAAACTTTAAGTACCAGGATGGTTTTTTATTAAATTTTAAAATGCTAATTCTTATTAGGAAATGAACCAAGAAGATCTGAGAATGGTAATAGAGGGGAGAATGCAATTGGAAAGTAAATGGAATTTAATACTCGTATTCACAAAACATATATATCCCTTACCAAATTAAATCCTAGAAAAAGAATAAATAAAGAACTCAATATTCACTGACAAACTTCTAGGAAATGTCACCTATTTATGGCGATTCCATGTTGGATTCTTTTTTTTAACATTTTTCTCGAATTTATCCATTTTTCTCAAAGGTGTGAAGATCATTACTATCCTACGAGAATATGAGGAAAACGTTTTTTTTTTATTTTGAGCAATGAAGGATATTTTTTCCACAAGTATCCAAGGAATGGATATTTCCCCTGGTCGGTAGCAACGATTTTTCAATTCTGCTCGGACTGAATTAAGATTAATTTATTTTTCGCCAACGACAAGACTTCGCAATCATTTTGAAATGTTTAGGCAGTTAGCTGAGGATTTATCTCATTTCATTTCGCCAAACTGGTAAAGGTCCTAAAGAAGGATACGAAGCATGTAATCCTTAATCTCCATTCATCCCGCGTAATTCTGGAATTGCGTGCCCTAAGTTAATTTCTAGGGCGTGGGAAGAATCTTGGGCGGTATATTTTTGGAGAGTGCTACGTGAGTTGCCTTTTCCAATTAATTTTCTCCAAAAAGGTACTTGGTGTCTTATGACACTGCTCACTATTGAAGTCTTCATGATTATAAATGAGAGCTACTACTGGTTCTTAGTGTTGTAATGATTTTTAATAGTATCTTCACAGTTTAATTCACTTATATGAATGACGTTATTTGACTTTGATGACAGCAGCTGTATGAGATCACACTCATACTTTTTTCAAGGTAAATAATAAAAACAACATCTTATCTTGTTATCAATTTTTAATAGATTTATCACAATTGCAAATCAACTCCTAACGACTACTACTCCTACAACAACTACAACTCCTACTCCTACAACGAATCTAAATGACGAATTTAGACGTGATGTTAACAGCTAGTTTAGAGCGTCAATTTTTTAATGTTAAATTATGCATGTAGATTTGCAATACAAAAATCGTAAGTTCTCGGAAAAAATCCTCTCCGTCAATTGTATTGAAGCGTTGAAGGATTCTAATTGTGGTGGCTAATTAAAGTATTGATTCCAATTATTTCGTAGAACAAATGAAACCCCAGCGTCTTAAATGTGTCTCTTACTGTTGTTTCACTCCAAAGACTTTAGTCTCCGACCAAACTGAGGCGTGATCATACTATGGGTTAGGAAACCAAAGTTAATCTTTTTAATTAAAATTTTATTTAATTAGTATTCTTCACTTTCTGAAGTTTATACTTTTAGTAAATCCAGAAATTTTGTTATTCCCTAACACTTCCATATTCATTACTTTCATAATGCAACATTTGAGCCTAAAAATAATTGGGCTTTTTCTAATTTGAACAAGGTGGTTTTAACAACGAAAAATTATAGATGCTTAAGGTCAATTTGGAAAACTTTTATTTGAGTAGTTTAGCTTACAATAAAGTTACCTTTTGAGCGAAAATCATAAGTTATAAATGGTGTGGAGGCACAGAAAAACTAGTTAGAAAATTTTACTCCGTGAAATAATTTCACCACGTAGAGTTTTTCGAGAACCTCGGTCCATAAATTCAGACCCTTGATCTTGAGACCCCACACACCCGTCAAATCCTAACTTCCGTTCGCTTATACTCGGTTTCTTTGAAATAATTAACTGCCTCCTATGATGTTTTGCTGCATTTTGAAACAAATTCGCAAAACCTTGAGCACCCTTCCTCCTCGTTTAAAGGTCTGTTGATCCTAATGGCAGATGTTACCTGGCGGAGTTAATTCCAGGTTTGACGCAAGTGAAAAAAAAATTCCGTGGTGAAAGTGCGCCATGGTCGGATAATTTAGGCAATTTTCCACTCTTGACCGAAATTCTATTTATTTATTTTTTCTCTCTCAATCCAGGGTACCTCTCCCCCTCCCCTTGACCCTTTTCAGCGCTCTCCCACCCGCAGGTCCGCACTTCCTCCACCCGCCTCACCCCCACTTCTGC
>LYUA01000451.1:148852-165861 GCA_002093875.1 Calopteryx splendens | reverse complement strand
ATATATATATATATATACACATACATATATATAAAACAGGAGCAGCTCATCTTTCCCCTCTTCCTCTTTCAGAGTAGCCTCCGAGGGCCAGGATAAAAATCGATATCAGCTGGATATGGATTGTAGGCGTTTCGTAGACCTTGAGGAAAAGAGGGACCTCTTCGAACCATTATCCTTTTGAGCTTTTTTTTCGAAACCTCTCCTCGTTCTCACTCGTCTCGTCCTCCAGTCGTTCCCCGTTAACTACTCTTTCTTTCCTCGTACAAACCTCCTTCGTTCCAGTTTGGTGTCGTCGCCAGACATTAAGCGTCTCAAGCTTGTGTCAAATCTTCCTAACCGCGGAGGGAGGTCTTTACGTGGTGGACCCTGATTTAAACCAACGTTTATGAATGGAAAATAATGCGCTGGACACCACATTGAATTCATTCATATCTTGGAAAAGCTATACCAAACGCTGTTTTTAACAGTGGGTAAGCTATAAGCGTAGCTAAGGTCCCTGGTCCCTTGGCTGCACTCTCGTGCCCGGAGATTAGATTTTCTTTTATTAATCCCTAAAGGGGACAGTTTTTCCACCCCCCCTCTCCAGGTTAACTTAAAAAAAGGTGTTGCTTATTATTGCTTACTTTCCTTCTTTTTCTAGATCTTCCATTTCATTCTTGGACTTTTTTCTTTCATGTTTATTTCATTGAATGATACTATTGGTGAATAGGTGAATTTTGTATAATTAAGTCTTTTTAGTTAAGAAATAACAATATTGATGGAATAAAAAAAGTTAAATGAATCCTCCAGTAGAAAATACTCTTGGCGGTAAGGCAGATATTGCCTGAAAAATTGAGGCTTAGTATTATTAAGGGTAGGAAATATTTTTATCTTTCAAAAATGTAACGGTTAATCCTCTAGAGTCTTGCTGGATATAGGTATGTTTTTATGTGTTTCTTTACTATAAATCCCTCGTAGTTTAGTGGAAGTTTTCTTTGCGAAATCAACTAAAAATCTGCAGCACTAAACTTAGAGTTAAAAATATCTTCTAATAGTTTATTTTGAAATCATTAATGAGAAAAAAAATTCTCCCCGATTTGGGCGAGAACTTATTTTATTTATAAAATCTTATTCGCCAGTAGTTTTAGTTGTTACAACACCTGGAATTGTTATTTGCAAATTGCTATCGTTAATTGAAGTTTCTTTAGTGAAAGATTTTTCGAAAGTGAAAAAAATGCTGCTAACCTAATTACTATTACAGCATCAAGCTCTTCTCCCGAGAAATCTTCCTCTGCGTTATATAGAATTAAGGTACACCTGCGAATCACCAAAGGCTATATTGATCCCTGCTCTTTTCAGCGAAATGATTTTGTTTCCTTACTAAAATAAGTTCTTAAAACGCGATAGAATATTTTGCTGAACTAAAGAATATGAATGCAAGATAAATCATTGAAAACTTTCCTCTAATGTATCATAATTATGTTTTATTAATGTTTCAGATATGCACGTTGTGCTAATATTTCATACTCCTCATACCAAAGATCACTTTACGGTGTCATATTTTGTAAAATAAGCCCCCCCACTAAATTGGATTGGTTTGTTGGTTTAAAAAAATACTGCAATTTCGTATTCATATTTCCATCTTTTTCTATGGCGCTAAAAGTTAGCATTGTCTTCAAAACCTTCTCTTACTTCAGAAATCATATTTTGGCATCAGGACGTAGAGCTATAAAAAATATTCGTAAAAATTCAATTTTCGACAAGCTGGAGCTCATCGGATAACGCAATACGACGTTTTCTTTGTAGGCATGTTAATGTCACAAGAATATTTTTTTTATCTTTCTATTTTACGGGTATAAGATTTTCCTGTTAATTTATTAATTTTATTTATTTACTAACATACATTACTATTGGACGATAAGCCGAGTAGCAAAGACAAAGAGTTACTTAACAATATGCAATACATTCAAGAAAGGCACACATGAAATGTATAATAAACAATTGCACTCATACATGGAAGCTCCATTATAAATTAAGTGCAGACATTAGGGAAACA
Organism: Calopteryx splendens; assembly: GCA_002093875.1. Classification (NCBI taxonomy): domain Eukaryota; kingdom Metazoa; phylum Arthropoda; class Insecta; order Odonata; family Calopterygidae; genus Calopteryx; species Calopteryx splendens. The sequence continues at coordinate 163,826 of LYUA01000451.1, read as the reverse complement.
ATATTATATTCTTCATATATCAATATTTTCAATATTGAAGGTATTTGCTAGCCAAGTGCACCATTTCCATCAGCTGATGGTCCCCTTCCTCGTTTAGGTAGGAACGAGATAGCTAATGTGATATATGCAAGACTTTCCCTGGTAGTGTGGTAACCATTTACAGGGTGTACTGTAAAAGCGTAAGTCGTAACCACTGAAGGCGTATGGACCCTAGTTTGCACATTTTTACTCTCAGGGTGTCATAAATTACATACATAATATTGACATAAAATGGGAAAATGGAATACTTAGAAAAAATTTTTTATCTTGAATAAGTTTTAAATTTCCTTCTAAATGATTTTAGGGTTTTGGGCAAGGGCTCAGAAAGTTCTGTAGGCAACCTGGTTCCACTCTTTGATTCCCGTATTCAAAAGTGAAAATGACGCCACATTTGTCTTTTGTGACCCGTATTTTATTTTAAGGGTGGACCCGTATTTTATTTTAATGTATATTTTTATAAGGGTGGCCAGTTTATTAGGAATGAACGCACGTTTCGCCTTTGCTCACCGTTATAGAGATTCAATTAGACGGAAGGCGGGGTGGACTCTTCTTACCCCCACCCAATCCACACTCCGCGTCCAATCCGGTTGCCCATCCTCAGCTGCTTAAAACCCTTCGTTTGCCTTTAGTCCTCCCTCACCTCCCCTCCTTTTTTGAAAGCCACCCCCTCCCCCCAAACGATTCTTCTGCCCACGCTCCCGCCTCTCCCCACCTCTCAAACGACATGACATGCCGAGGGTGTCTCCTCTCGTAGGCGTCACTTTGGGGTTGAGTAACCAACTCCGCGGCTCGGCGGACGGGCGGCGCTCGAACGTATCCAGCCGTCTCTCATGTCTACCCCTCGGCTTCCTCCTCTGCTTTTTTCTCATCCTCTCTCGAACCACCTCCCCTTCCTCGCCCCTGCAATCTCCTAAATCGGATTCATCGGGCGCGTCCACACGTTCGCTCTCAACGACGCGGCTACCCTTACGCAAAATAGCTCCTAAGTGGTCTGTGAACGAGATGACGGAGGCGCCTCCGTCTCGCTATGAGATTGACTGGGAGGATCTCCATCAGTCCGTTTTATCTAGTGTGCCCAGGTGACTCCAAGTATGCTGCGTACCGATGAATTCTCTATAATCATCGGTTTCGCTCGTCTTTATATTTGTTTTTTTTCTGTTTTTTTTAATGCTAAATTTCGGATCTTTTCCGTTATAGCACTGCTACTATGAAACTTAGAACAAAATCATTACTCGGCGTCATATTTTGAAAGTAAGACCTCCAATTGGGTTAGTCTATTGATTTTAAAGCACTGCATTTTTTATTCATATTTTCATCTTATTTTTTTATGCCACTTAAAGTTAACGTTGCCTTCAAAGTCTTCACTCTTACTTCAGAAATCACATATTGGTATTAGGACACCGAATTTTAAAAAATATTCGTAAAAATTCATTCTTAAACAAGCTAATTTTTACAACCCGCTTTTATTTGACATTGTGAGTTTATAGTGTTTGAATATAAAAAACTGTCTCCAGATCCATGAAATTTTACCGCTGGTTAAGGTTTTTCAATGAATAAGAATAGTATTCCATCTTTCCAGATTCCGTTCTCCAACAGTATGATATTATCTGTCTTTGGAATTAGCATTATGTCTTTAGCTATCAGATGTATGTAGCCCTTCCTTTTGGTAGAAAGCAGTGAAACAGAAATTGGTGTTAATGCAAATGCTAACATTTATATATTGGTTTTAGAACTCACTGCAATGCATTTCTTCTCTAAAAATGGTCTTCAACACATAATTTGGTAGTTGCTAACATATTGAAATAACCAATTTTTTTGCCCAAATTTCTAAATACTTTGCTAAAATTAATATTAGGTGATTGTACAATTTCAATAAACAAAGTTCATAAAATTTTCCTTGATGTCAATTATCTTTCATGATTTCATCGTTGCTTTTTGCTTCCTTTTATTTAACTATGATATTAAAAATTAAAGGAAGTGGTGGCGTTTTTACCCTTCACGTATTAATTAAATAGTGCTAGTAATTGGGAGTTAACATAAGGGGAACTTCAAGTTGAGTCCTGATGTAGCCGGGGACTCCTTTCTCACCTTCCAAATGCAACATCCGCTTTGCCACCATCATTATGATACACCCTTCCTTCATTATTTTAGTTATACACACTTTTTACTAAATACATTTATTATATCAATCAAAACTTGACATCACAGATGATCAAAACTTTAGCAACGGGGAATTAATGTTGAACCCGAGGCCATAAGTCTAGATTTCACCCTCTCTTATTAGTTAATTATCGGATCTACAGACCGTAGATAAAATATAATGGAAACTACCTCCAAAATAATTCTTCATTCGCTCTTTGAGAGAGAGCATAACGCGATTTAATAAATAGGATTCACATGGATGGTTGGTTTTGGTTTTTTATCTTATGGAGTAACTTCAGGAACCAAAATGTGTAGAGATGTAAATTTATAGGTATGTGCTCAGAATATCAAATCTTGCTCTTTGTTATCTTATACAGTTTTTATAATTTTCAAAATCGAGGAAATTATGGGACCTTAATTGGAGGAAGACACATTTAAAATATCAAACCTTGGAATGGTAGACTGTTTAGGGACGAAATACATTATTTTATGTGAAATTCGTGATTATTCGACTTGTGATGTTTAAACATCAATATGTAGATAGCAATGACAATAATGTATGAACTTAAGTAGTGCAAGTGAGAATGTTTTGGTGTGAAGGTAAATTTTTAAAATTTAGTAAATTATTGATCCTCAGAAAGTTTTGCCTTTCGCTGTAATTTGTACTTTGCCTGACTGTTTCAGAGTGCAGAGTGCTTTTAGGCTGTTTACTGGCGTTGAATACAAATAAACCCAAACATTTAAATGACTCCTCCATTTCCTACCAACCGGTCTTGTAAATAACGGAGTGTGCCGAGTGCCGTTTACTATTCACGTTTGTGTTTCACAACCTCTACCTACCTACCTGAATTTTAGTGAAAAAAATCAAAATTTAATTTTTGTGTAACAACACCATCCTTTGGATATTGTCCCTGAAGATATGTCATCCAGCTAAGTGCAATTTCCAGATTCCGAAAGGGACTTAAATTTTATGTTAACTTAATGTGGCGTCACGAAGGGTCTTAGGTTATGCGAGAGAGTTCCTGAAGATGGCGTATGCCCATGCTTCGAAACTAGTTTTACGTTAAATAAATTTCAGTCAAAAAATACATATTGCATGTTATTTCATGTATACTGGATCGGCTCGTAGACTCTCTCTGGTGATATATTTCAGAATATTAGCGGACAGCTCGAGCTCAGCACTCTATCCTCAACCGCCGAATAACTATATCATTATTCAAGGAAAAAACATCAAGTGACTCCATACCTGATGGTGCCGAAGTCCAAACAATATCATGAATCCAAAAATTCCTGATCGATGAAATTATAATTTATAGGTAAAAAAATGTACCTAAGTACCTATGTGCCACATTGTCAGTTTTATTTCTGCTTCATCAGACTCGCTCCCTTTTCATTCACTGTGAACTTTTCCGTCAGCAAACGGTTACCGTGATAGTTCTGAGGCTGTTTGTTCTCCAAACACGTAAATCCGGGGGAGATCATTTCCAATGATCTACCACAACATGCATACCCTCGTCGCCGAACGCGGAGGGTAAATTTATTTGGATGATTCTCGATGAGATTGCTAGGCACATGCAGCTCTCGTCCCAGAGGACGGCGGACGTGGGAGACCATTTGAGACTGTCACCCCCTTCCCCAATGTCCAGGATTGATTCGTCGCATGAGATTCACGGCCGATGTTCGCACCGCTGGGTGCGACTATGACGCAGGAATTGTCAGATACCCTGATGGCTACTAATCCAATTAGGACCGATTAATACGGCCGAGGAACTCAAGGCCCATTTAGCCGCTGATTAATTTGTAGGTAGATTTGGTTAGTAATTTTTTTAATTGGGCGTTATTCTTCATTTTGGAACCTTAAGTCTTAATATGTCCCTACACTGCCTCAGTCAAGTAGATACGTTTCTATTTCAAACTATATCACCATGGTCACATTAATCAACCCGAACGTTGGTTACGATAGGTGATGGTTGAACTACCCCGAGCTCATCCTTTAGGCGTGTGAAATTAACACGTTTAGGGGAGGGTTCCAGTTCCTCTCTCCGTACCACGTTTTTTCCGACGAAGATCAAATAATTAGAAAATTGGGAAAGAAGGGAAAAGGGGTCCTTGGGAAAATTTTTAAGATGTGCTATACATCGGGAATGTTTTACCTTAGCTGCAGGAATACCTGGTGGAATACCTGCAGGAATACCTTAAACTCTTGCATTTAATACTTGTATCCTGGAATTGTATGTTATATCTGCAAGGAAAATAAATTTAGTATTGCTACATTACGAGAAAACTAAAAAAATATTTACTAGCACATCGATTCAGAATAAACGTTAAAAGTCAAAGTAAATCTATTGATCAACTACAAATATACATGGCATTCATTTTAAATAAAGAATTCAAGATATTTTTTCATCGGGTATTATAAAAACAATACAAATTTGCACTCAATAGATTTTTATATAAATTATTTTGAAATATATCAAGCATCACAGCTTTTCTCTGGAGTGGGATGTATATTATTAATTTATTTTCATAATTCGGTAAATCTGAAGAAAGAATTAAAACCAATAAATTCAAGAAAAAGATATATGCCTGAAGAAAATCGTATGGAAAATTCCTCTTTTTACATTTTAGTTATTAAAATCTACAAACCTTTAGCCTAAAGTTAAATGAAATGCTATGTTTATTTTATATTTAGCTAGTGGAATGCACGTGATTGGTTTTCCACGAAACGGTTTTCGAAATAAGAAGTTCTTGATGAAAAGAAAACACGAAGTTCGGAGTACTTTTCAGTTATCCATTTAGATATACAAAATATAAATAGTAAACATTTGCTCTTCTGACAATTACGGTTAAGTTCAATTGCACAAAATTATGACGTAACAAACGGAGGTAGAATAGTAATTGCTCTTTAATGGAAGAGTGTGTGCTCCCTCACTGAAACAAAAACTGAGTCATTGTATTATCAAATTCGAGTACCTGTATAAGTAAGCTATCATTTAATAAATAGCTACGTCGACAATTCTCAGAAGTTAATAGTTCGGACTTAGGGGTGGCCATAGGCTTTTCTAATGAATCTATAAAATGACTAAATGAATGTACTGTAATCGTAAAATGCAACGATATGTGCATAAGTAACTAGATGCTCCAAATGTATTACCTTGATAAGTTCCTCTTACTGAATTTCTCTTTGAACTTCAAAAACTCAAAAATTGAAGTAGCATAAGACGACTCCTTTTCCAACTCGTGGAGGTAATCAGTGAAATTGTATAAACAACAATATGTGTAGCGAATTTTCCCTTATTCGAGCATTTTATAACATTTTCTTTATGCTGCTTTCGTTAAGTATCCACTGATAAAGAGCCTCCCTTGAAATTTTATATCAATACATATAACGTTTATATTCCTCCAAAATAACTTGTTTAATTCCAAGTTAAACGCCGAAAAGTTGTGGCCTAAGACTTTTGTATTTATTTATTTTAAAATTAGCCAAATAATTTGTTGTGTTTTCTTTGGTGGAATGCAGGACTGCATATGGAGATTTTTTTTATGGTAGAATACACCTTAACCGTGGTATTTTTAGAGCAAATGGTTACGATAGACGAGTCCTATGCAGGTAAAAATGTGGTTATCTTAGCATAATCACCACGAATAATTATTTTAAACAGAAAAAGAGGAAAATTCAGAGGCTGAAATTTATTATTATACTAGTGAAAAAAATCCCAGATTTTTTATATGTTTCCGGTGAAATGATCAGCAACAAAACAGTGGTTAAACCTGGTTGCTCCCGAGATGTTATTCAAAACGGTAGCGTATTGAAACTCAGCACTGATGTACCGTGAACAGTACGTGCACACCTGAGGACAATAGAGGTGGAACGACCACAGCAATAGGGATTATATCGTGGTCATGTGCCTCCTCTGGCGTCTCGTCTTTCATTTCCTCCGTTCTCGCGAAGTGCTCCCATGTCACTGCCGGTTCCCCTTTCGCAATAACTACGATGAAATTGCAGCGGACGAAAAACAAAACCAGACATCTCTTTCTTCTAGAACGTAATACGTTGTGTGGTTTTAGAGTTGTCACGTGAGAGCAGATAGAAATTTCTTGGTGAAAATTATAGTCCCCCAGTGGAAGTAGGGATGAAAAGTTTAATGGAATATATCCTTGACAATTTTATTAGAAAAAAATAAATGCATTTTGTGATTCTTTATTCGGAAGAGGAGACATATAATTCATTTGGGAACCAGGTAGAATGCGAAGAAAAAATGAGTCGAGATATGAGAGACAGAATATAGTTCACTCTTTAAGAGTAAATCCTTTTCGTTGAAAGCGGCTGAGTTAGAATAATGACATGTAAGATTAAACCACCACAGTGCACCAGATCGAGTGAACGAATTCCATATGTTTTGGAGCGACTTTCGAGGACTGATAATTTGTGGGAAAAAAACTATGCTCACTGACCTTTTATATCTCTCTTGCCCGAAAAAATCAAGCATAAGATTTGAATAGTTTTCGCTTAGGCATTTGAAACTAAAATGAATATATATTGCACAAAGAGTTCACTAACTTCATTTTGAACCTAAGTTCTAGGGCATTAGAATTGTGCAAGGTATTTAGACGTCTGGATTTGAAATTGAATATACGTACCATTGACTTTTATATTAGATGTAGAGGTAAAATGCTGTAATGGCAGTTAAATTATATTGTACATCTATTACTATTTTATACTTAAACATTCTTAGGTTGCTGGCCAATATTTGCGGCGAGGAGTTATTATCTGTCCTGATTAATTCAGTTGCGGTCAGTAGACCCATGTACCTCTGCTCAATAACTTCTTCTAATGTTGAAGGATAAAACGAGAACATGCAGTGGAAACGAAGAATGGTAACCCCGGATGTGGAGTCACTTGAAAACGTTTTGTTAATGAGGGAATAAAATACACAAAACATTGACATTAACATTAGAGCTGAAAATTTTCGATGTAAAGGGCGCCCTGGGGCAGAACGGAGAGAACTGAAAAATCAATACGTAAAGAGTACAACGATGACTTAATGGAGTGTGTCGCTTCTCCCCTTCTTCGCCTCAAGCCAATCCATATTGCTGGTGTCACACCGATGACCCCCCCCCCTCGGCTTCAGCTTCCCCTCTTCACTCCTCTCGCCATCCCCTGTCGGTTTCCTTCGAATCCCAGCCCATCCATCGCCCTCTCGTTCTTAACCACCAACTGTGGAGAATATTGCGAGTAACCCCCCTAAATCCCCACAGCGGCAGTTCGGTGAAATGTCCCGGCGCGCCGTACCGTCCGAACTCTTAGCTTGGTGTTTGCCCTCGGATTGGGATGTTCTTTTTTTTGCCGCTTCCGTTCTATTTTTTATTTATTTCATAGGGACGCGATTCACGAAGGTCCCCGGGTTCGCAGAAAAATGCATGCGGCCATCCGAAATGCCGCTCACGCTTGCGCACGGAGAGGTTTAATCGGGTGTTCACAATTTCAGGTGACCGATACCTCGGTGGACGAATTATATTCTCAGACCCATGCTCTGTTATCTCGAGGATGAAGTCGCGAACATTCGGAGAAAATATATCCTTCCTCGAGTCCCTATAAATGGATCCATCCGGCTCGTTATTTGGTCTCTCTCGGGAATGACGGAAGAGTGAGCGAGTAGGAGGAATTTAAAGATTTAGCCCAAGTTGATGGGAAACAAAAGGCTACTGAGATCCGCCCACGCCGCCAAAACATTCCCATTCCCCTGTATAAAAGGGCGCCTCGATCAATGCAGGGGATTGTGCTGTTTTTCGTCGTTCGGGGAATCTCTACCTTTCTCCTGATTTACTATTGGCCGTGATTCCGAGAGGGAAAGGCGCTGGGGGGATTCGGAAGAAACGAAGGAGCGTGAGTAGTGACGATGAAGTTGTCGCCCATCCGATCATTTTGTTTGCCGTCTGATGTCGGGGACATGTTAATTTCGGAGGAACGTCTGGGGATCACGTCCACTTGAATGAAATAATATTTGTCTTTTGCCTCTTCCCGAACTTCGACTCATTTTATCTTTTAAAGGTAAATGCCATTTAAATTTCACCACAGGCAACCAAATTTCAAATAAACCCCGTATATTTTTTGTGTGCTCGTTTGGATGTTATTCATGGGTTTTCACACCGCTGGAGGTATGGATTCACTAACATTTTTGTGTCCATCTTATAATATCAAATGAAGACCGCGGTAGTGGTAGGTAGCCAAAGGAAGCTAATAACTGAGAATTATCTTTATTTGGCTTGCAGTTATAAAAAGAGAGTTTGACAACATTTCACTTAAAATAATGTGGATTAACCAAAAGTGCCAAGCAGTGATCCAGCAATTTAAATATGCATAACAAGTCACAGTAATCAACCCGAAGGTCGGTTTGATAGGTTAGGGTAGACCCTACTCAATGCTAATTCCAACGGCATGTGATATTCACTCATCAGGGTAGGGGGGCCAATTCCTTTCCCTGCCTTTTCATTCGCCTGCGATTTCTCAGGATGATCTGGTACCAGAAAAACCACACAGCTTGAATGAAGCTGAGGGTGCTCAGAGGCGTCACCCGAAATCGAACCCGGGATCTCCGGTTAGTACATCGCTCTACTCACTGGGCTACCCCCAGTAAAAAAATATATAAACATAATTATTAACTTAGGATCACACTAATGGTATGATCATACTAAATACTGTAAAGTGTATGTACTTGCTTTAGACTAAGATAATATGGTAGTACTTGCAGATAACCAGGGAGACTTGACGAGGTCTGTTGATAAACGTGAGGAATTATGAAACCTTTTGATTGAAGATAAACGCTACAAAACCAAGGCTATTTGTGTCACAGCCATGAATAAATAAAATTAAATACAGTGAATAAAAAAGTTGAACGGGTGGAAAAGTTTTAATATCTCGAATCGTTATGAACATCAGATATGAAAAAGAAATTAAGAATAGAATAGCGATGGCGAAGCGAGAATTTTTGAAAATGAGAAGATAACAGACTAGAATTTGGCGGAAAGAATAAGGAATTGTTTTGTATGGAGTATACGAATATTTCTCTAAGGTGCAGAGATGAAAACAAAACGTGGACGGAAAAACTGAGGAAAGGAGGATTGAAGATTTTGAGATGTGAATGTGAAGTCGTATGTAAGGTAGTATAATAAATGAGGAAGTTTTGGAAAGAATAAATGAAAAGGGAACAATTTTGGTGAAAACAGGAAGAGATAAGAACACTGGACAGAACGTGATCAAAGAGTAGACGGTTTGTAAAAGAACTTTATTGAGGCCGTGGTTGAATGAAAGAATAAGGAGGAGAAGAAGAATCATGATGCTGGATGATTTGAGAAAGGGAATGCACTACTAAAAAAGAAAGAGAATGACTGAGGAAAGGCGGCAGCGGGAAAAAATTGGGAAGAGCAGCCTATGACAATCTAAATAATTTCGCTTTTCATTATTTCTTCCCATTTCGCTCAGTCAAGTAGAAAAAATAGAAAATTGTTACCACGCATTTAAAGTGGGTTTCGTCACTTCTTTCAAACTCCAGTAAGAGAGGGCCAAAAAACCACCCCACAATCATCATATCAAAATCAATATAGCTGAGAAATGTTACATAAGGGAAGGGCAGGGTGGAAGCTTTTTCGTTACGGTGTGTTACATAGGGGGAGGGGGTCGTAAAATATAAATATAGCGTTACTTATTTTTTATAGACGATCCCAGATTTTCCCTCGTCAAAATTGAAGAAAGATATATAATAGGCTTGTGTGGGAAGTGCTGATACTGGATAAGGATATCTACCTGAACTGAAACAGGCTTACAATGCTGTTTCGGAATTCAATAAAAATAAACTAAAGCACTCCAGTAAAACATAAAATAACTTTTACGAGCGAAAAAAATTTTTTTTAAGTAATGGACACTTACTGTTTACTTAAGCTAACGGACACCACCAGTGTCCGTTATCGTAAGTATTGATAGATTTAATTGGGGCAGAGCGATTAATGTAGGCGTGCTACATGTTATTTCGTTCATGGATGTCCAACTAAATGTTACCTGTTCTCATATTTTCATTCTACAGATAAAAAAACGTATAAAATATTAGGTGAAAGAAGACACAGGCAGGAGGCTAGGGAGAGGTTTGATTATTTTTCCCATAATTTGTCTGTAAGTGGGAGCGGACGGAAGTATGACCAAGTTCAGACGATAAGCATTTGAGGTAGTAATGCCTCAAGTCAATAGCAAGTAATGCCTCAGATGAAAATATATGGGGCGGAGTATTTGACAAACAGAGAGATTAGGGTTGGTGGTGGTTGAAATCTCCTTTCACTTTTTCGTCGGAATTTTCATAACTTTAGCTGAGAATTGAAGTATTGGAAACGTGTAACTTTTTTTTTGGGAAAAAACGGTGTAGAAGAGTGATATATTAAATGATACCTCTTTCTAAAATGTTTCGTACTCATTAAAAACCATTTTCTTCTTCTTAGAAGATGGTCATTTCGGAGTCCAAGAATTTAATACTTCTGCGCGGAGGTAGCTGTATGGCACATCAGTCTTAAGTAAGATGGAGGGAAACCGAAATCAGGGTGTGTGTATATAAATTTGGGTAAAAAGGAGTGCCGGTGATATTGACGCTGCAAAGATGTACTTACTTAATCTTGAGGACATCGTAGGGTATTGCAGAGAAAAACTGTGCATCCATCTCTGCAAAGCATTACGATGTGGTAGGATGAGTAGGCCTCAAGGAAAATTTAAGTGGCCAGGGTGGAGAGATCTACGAGGGAGAGGTTTTTTTTTACAACTTCCCTTCTTAAAGATAAAGCTTATTCTGCACATTTGATCAAATTAAGTTAGAAAATTCATGCCTCGTTCAACCACGTGAGCAATCATTTTATCTTTTCCTTTTAATCACCGTCAGGTGCAACGACATCATCTAAGTGGTTAACAGTTCAGTTTTTTTCCCGGAGTAAAGTAAAGTTTAGCGCATATTAATATAGTGTTTTCTTTGAATTCGTGTGGTTTTGGAAATAGCAATAGCATTTTTGAGGCCTATTCATGCAAATTGTGGGTAATTTTCGCACAAAAATATTTAAAGTAGACTGCCGAAGCCTTCACTTTGCGAAATTCCATCTTTGGTGGAAATAAAATTCAAGTTAACAGAAATTTCAGGCGTTTATGGAGCTTCACGACAGGTGTTTCAACGGTGGAGTGTCACTTTCAAATGTGTGTGACAGATGGATCCACTAGGTACTAAAAACTATAAAATTACGAAATTTAAGCTTTAACCATTGTTTGAAAACTGTTCTCAAAGAAAACCCATTATGCTTCTATGAAATCGTGGTAGGTTTCGGGATCTATCATTTCGACTATCGCAATAGGCAGGAAAAATCGAGAAAAAATACTGCATATTCTGTGGGAAAACCGGGAAAATTTCATTAATTGGGACAAAGAAAAAGTGGCCAAACTAGTAAGCACCTCACCTACGGTAAACGCCAAAATTCAGTACCGTCGTATTAATCGTTCTAAAATCCTGTTAATAAGCAATGCTTGAAATTGTATTCGTGTGGATAAACAAATATAAATAGAATTTCTAAATGTGTGCCGAAAGAACTGAAAAACCAGAAAGAATGCTGAAGTCCTTTAAGTTAATATGAATAAAGACTTTGAGCCGCAGTGCTTAGTTTAAATATCTTTTCTAAAGGTTTCCAACTCTTAGATTTAAACATTCATATGACATATCAAAATGAAGTGCCTAATAATATGCTATCGCTTTCCATGTTGTTAATAAATGGACACCTTTTCTTAACTTTTCTAATTTTATCTTATCTTAGTAGATATCAATAAGATTTTTTTAGCACATGACACATTATTAATATGATATATAGTCAAGCATTTTTCTTCTTGCATTTACTCAACAAATCAATTCAAGTTTAGGGCGTGATTAAGTGCATTACACAGGTATTCCATGAAGATTAGCATCCAATTTGTAAAACGAAGTAAATTGCACACATAACTATGTAGCATCTGTACTATGAATTTCATACACAGAAAAACATGTAGAACTGGACGAAAAAAAATGTTTTTAAAAGTGAAGTTCTTATGCTCAGCGAAGTTTTTCAGCAAACAGTATTTTCTACTATTCATTTATTATAAATATATAGAAATAATTTGTTTTAAACAGAATATTCAAGTAGATTCAAAATAATCTTTCCTCTGAATACACTCTGGATATATTCGTTTTAATAAATAATCTCCATTTATTGGTTTTTTTATTGGAGTACTAATTTCAGTGAGAGAAGAATCATTTTCAAAATCTCCCAACACGCAAAAACCTTAGTTCCGTCCTCCTACAGGCCCAAGATACAACAAAAATCAGTTCTACTTTCATAAATAAGTAGGTACCTTTCGGTCTGAATCTGATGTCTACAGAAATCTTTCTTATTCTCTCTTCAAAAATATTTTATACACATATAATGACATAAATATGAAATTGGTGCATCTACTAATAATCAAATTATAATTTAGACAAATCTATAAAAATCGAAACTCCCTAAAGTTAAGTGATTATGTGTGGAAGATAAGTCCAAAGCATACGCTAAATCCACTTTTTCTGCGATAGTAGACACTTTTTTCAATTTAAAACTTCCAAATTATTCGTCGTATATGTATGTTCTTGAACTTGTCTGATCAGCGTAGATGGGACAGCATTTTCAAAATCCGAATGTTTTAAACTGTTCATTTTACATTAGAATCTTCTAAGTTATTTTTCTACGATTCACTTTCAATGAAGTGTTTAGTACTAATGGTGTCAAATGAGTCATTCATTTTCAAAGAAATCTCTTGCAACCAGTATGACTATTGAAGGATCAATATTATATTACCAAAGTAATCAACCCTAAGGTTGGTTTGAAAGTAGAACTCACACAATACTAAGCCCAAATACGCGTGAGATTCACGCATCAGCGTAGGGTTGCCAGTTCCTTATTTCCTGTACCGCCTGCGGTTTCCTAGGAAAAATATTCATCTTACTGAGAAAGTCCCACGCTCATTAGAGAAGAAAATCATGGCGAAAACGGACCTTTTTAGATCCAAGAGAAAACTAGTCTCGAATAGATTCCTGCGGCAGGGAAAGCCTTCCCCAAGCCCTTGTGGTCAGCCATGTGTGGCTCCCCTCGATGAATCCGAACTTAATTGTGCGAGCGGTAACCTATTGCTAGTCCCGAGGGTTTCCCTGGGATTAAGCCAGGTTTCCCGGGAGTAAACCGCTGCTTGCCATTGAGGCGCAGGCGGTCATCTTCGGGGAGCCATTGCACGGCTTTTCCTCTTTTTTTGGGCTTAGGGTTGTTAACTGAATCCTGCCTTCTCACTCGCCCTCGGTCTGTTCCGATATATTTACCAGGTGGCAGATGGTAGGTCTCAGGAGGCTGGCTTCCTCCCTTTGTTTCTAATTCTCCCCCTTCCCTTCCCTGTCGCGCCCCATTATATCACCCCGCCATCCAATCTCTCGTCGCACCCAAAGCACACGCCCTTTCTTCTGTGCCGATAACTTTCCTCAACGTAAGACGATTGATCTTTTACTTTTCTTCGTTCGCCATCAATGCTGTACTGTTGTCCTCATCATCATTCGACCGAGCGGCTCCGATGCCTTCAGCTTCGGAACCCCTACCCAAGCTGTAAACGGAGAAGGTCGGATCTCCCGCCTCGGCGATGGATACAGCTTCTACCACGCATGTTCCGAGCGTGGCACATTGTGATGAACCTACCAAAAACTCGCCTAAACGTCTTGTCTTCTGACATACCAGCTGCCATTCAGTCGTTGAGTCATTAAACATTAATCTGAAACTCAGTAGTGAAAAAACGTTTTAGTACCCACAGTCATCTCATCTTGAAGCCCTCTGCCAATAGTCATGGGTTGGATACATCGATGTTAAGACCCCAAAGGGTTTGAATCTTCTTGTCTGCCTGCCTATCTTATCTGACTATGTTTTCCTACAATTGCGCCTTGAAATTACTTTTTTTGGGAGAGAATAATTAGAGGGATGCGTATAAATATACGTAGGGCAATTAAAATCCCGCATAATAATTAGGTAAAAGCATGAATCAGAGTTAACCACGCAAGGAGAGGCTCTTTTTATGATGCCATTTAATAATTTTCGTAATTACATTCAATCAATATGTATCGAACAGTTAATGCTGGATATGAATTGTAGCAATATTATGGGGTTTCATAAATGAAACATCGCAACATACATCAGAGATGGAAACAGGTATTATATTAAATTTTTATCACTTTCACGGTTAGAGAACAGCATCATTTATAACATATCCTTGTCAGTTATGAATTTTACGATTTATTATGAATTATATTGACGATAGTGTTAATTTTTCAGGATGATTGTTTTGAAACATAACAGTCGACAGTGTCTTATTTCTGTTTGAAGAAACATGGTGCCTTCACTATGATCCGTATCAATGGTGTTTCTAAGAACGCAGAAGAGTTACGTAAGTACTTGCGACGGGTTCACGGGCCACTAAACTTTACTATTTCACCGAATTCTGAGGAGGATAAATCTCCATGATGACATGCACGTTCCCAATGATACCGCGCTAAGTAGATGCGTTGCCGAGCCAAAGCCATGAGAATCCGGCTCTTGACATTTAGTGAAAATGATCCCTCTGATTGATTGATTGATTAGCTTCTCGAAACACCTCATGTGATAATCCAATATCCTCACGGACACCTGGAAACACATTGTCTCCATCCCTCACCTGAGGTCCCGGCCAAACAGTGAA
>LYUA01000451.1:121480-132377 GCA_002093875.1 Calopteryx splendens | reverse complement strand
ATTTCCCAGGATGACCTGGTACCCGAAAAATGGTACACAGCTTGGTTAAAACTGAGGGGGCCAAGAGGCATCACCGGGAATCAAACCTACATCTAACCACTGACTACCACGCCCCCTTCCATTTTTTTTAAATATTCCTAGTGAAATAATTTTTCTAATTTTAAATTTTAATACTGGTTGCTCAAACATCGATTCTGCGTTATTGTGGCAAAAGTCATTTCGAAGATAGTAATAGCCTGTACAGTTAATACCAACCTTCTCTTATCCGGCTAATCTATCGTCCACTTCTCATTAACAAAATGAAATGTTCTCCATGTCGTGTTGAATGATTTCCGATCTCAATTTTTCATTTTGGTTAGCAATTTAAAAAACTGTAAATTTTATTTACATTTCCTCTATTAGCTATGTAAAGTAATTTTGTATTAGTCTTTGAATAGAAGTCAAATACTAGTGTTTGTTTAAATCAATCTCATGACGTTCCGCTTGATATGTTCTATAAATATCGCTGTAAAGAAAACACACTGTTGACACTTTATTCCGAAGTTGAGGACTTAGATCAAGTTTAATCTTTAGTGTCTTAAAGTTCCCTATAAGTCACCCTATGGAATAGATCATGAACCTCAAAGCCAAGACTTCATGCCGATTTCCACATTCGTTTCACGAGGTGGTCTTACAAATGGGTCCATGCCTCATTTCGGAGACACCAAACCCATAGCGCTCGTCTCCCGAAATCCACCCTCCTTTCAGCGTTCCCTCGCCCTTTCTGCCCTTTTATTTCTCGCCCCAGCAAGATGTTAACCTTTCGTCTTGACGTTGCTATTTGGAGATTTTTATGTCATCGATTGTCATCCTTTTAACAATGGCCTCCCCTCCGACAGGAGCTTCCTTTCGCCAGCGGAAGGATTCGCTCCTCAAAACGTGTAATGGCGTCCCCTGCGCACCTCGGAGCGCTGGAAATGACGCCCGGATTTGTTCGCCGTCGTAGTCGCACCCGGGCGTCCCCCACCTTTCTCCTCGCCGTCCCTCCCCGCTCGCTACAAACAATCATGCTTCCGCAGAGTTCCAACTTCTCATTTTTATATGTCATTGTCTCGGCCTTCCCTCGGCTGATTTCACGCTGTTTATTAAGCTCTTGTCACATATTTATTTATTCTTTGGGGGGATAATTTCGAGCGCGGGGATTTGGGTTGCCTTGAGCCGTCTCCGAGGCAGGAGACGGTTGGGTAAAACGGGGCTTTGAGGCGACGCACGTTGCCAAGTGAAAGAAAATATTTGGACTGTTACTCTCCATTCATAAAAAAACCCGAATAAGACAAGTCGTGTGAAATACTTTAATTATTGGAAAGTGGGTATTTTTAGCCTTGCTTTCTCATCTTTAGATTTTTTATAATTGACTTATACTAGGCCTACATCATGAAAATGTTTCAGCATGATTCTTTTTAATAATTTCCTTGTCATTTTGGCTATTTATTTTTATTTCCTGTCCAAATTACGACGTGAAGTTAAAATTATCAAATTGACATGCCGAATCCATGGTCGGAAATAAATATTGAAGCTCGGAAGAAGCAAGACTATCGTTACATTTGTTATGCGTTATTAGATTGTGTGATGCTTCTAAATCCTTCGCACATAATGTGAATTTTCGATATCTCATTGGCCAAAGCTACATTCCAGAAGGCCAAATTCCTTACTACTTTAGTCAAAGATACGGTTGGACTGACTTGAACGATACAAGTGCATATTCATTACCTTATGTTACCTCAATGGAAGTGATAAATAAAATAAATAGTCCGAGCGTCCGCAATAAATGGTTATGATTGCTTATTTCTTTTCGATTCACTATTTTCTTTTTACCCCGATCAAGTTATTTATTTACCTCTAATTTTCATTCTTCCATACCAATAAATTTCACTTTCTTCCGCAAATTGATTGGTGTGATAGTGATTTTCCCGGGATACTTTGACTGAAAAATACACTTGTTGAACAAATTCACTGTGTAGAAAACTTCATAATAAATATTCGTTCGCCAGAAAAGCAATGGCTACTTAATCTGCGGCTTCCTTTGTGACATTTTAATTTTTTTCAGAGGTAGTTTTATCCCTTTGCAAATCATCAAAATATAAATCGACTTATTTTGTTTGTGTGCTCGATCGTAGTATAGTAAATATTTAATTTGATAATACGAGTAATTTGCTTAAGGCTCTCTTTTCTAAAGACCTTTTTTGGGCACTTTCCATAATTGAAACTCTTCATATTAAAAGTTTCTGAGATTGCGAATGACTGCATGGTGTTAGGGTTTTCTTTGAGTTGGGCCTAATTATTTTTTTGTATTTAAAAAAGCTCTTTCAATTCAAGTGACGAATTTTTGTCTATGAATCAATAGAATTGTTGCTGAACACTACAACGAGGGATCTTTTGCCAACAGATACTCGTAATTGTATGCTATGGAGTATAAAAAAACTGTCAAACACGAAATGTAATTTTTTTAACTGTATTTTCAGATATAGAACGTCAATACTAAAAAGAAGTCATGAGAAGTATATATTATAATATTTATTTGATTTGATATTACTAATGCTAGATTCTCGTAAATTGATACTGGGGAGTACAAAAAACTGTGAAAGACGAAGTAAATTCAATATTTAAATTGAATATTTAAACATAACGTCAAACTTAAAAAAGTAAATCATCTGAGATATATTTGTTACTGATTTAATGAGCTCTCCAGTGTGCTCTATCACGAAAGTGGCAAGGGTATAGGAATAAGAACATAGAATAAGAAGATATGATAGGGTAAGAATATAAGTAAGGGTAATGCAATTAGGAAAGGTGATGATTAGGTAACATGAAAATTCCAAACTGAACCATCCATAGTCTATATTTAACTGAAGCAATATAAGGTCTTACCTAAATATAGAATCACAATTTTCCGTCACTCATTCAGACAAACCCATTCACTTCCTGTATAAATGAGATTGTTGGATGAATTGAAGACCCACTTTTCTTTGAGTTAAAAATAATCGGCGCCGAATGGGATTTAATGTCCTAATCAACTCTGACTCGGCGATTTAAACGGATTCCCTTCCATATCGGTTACGTCCTATCCCCTTGATCCCTATGCGCCAACACCTGCCAATCTTCGTCTTACCACTCAGAAGTGCTTTGAGCAATTTTTTCTAGCTATTTTTTAGGGTTGATAGATACATTTTTGGAAATTTAAGATCTATCAAACATCATGGTACCACATTAGGCCTTGAGAATTAGTGATTCGTATGAAGGAAATCGTATGAAATTGACCTATAGAAACACGTATACTAAACTTAAAGAGCTGATATCGCATCGATTCCGATATTATTGGTGAAGTAGACAGAAAATTTCCATTCCTGAATCTAGTTAAGATACACAGGTATCACCACTGGACTGAAAAAACTGAAAAAAAAACAAATTTTCCCGCCAATTAAGGTATCTAGAAACCTTGTGTTTACAACCATAATTCCTGTAAATAATGGGAAGTCTCCAATTGAAATCAAAACCCTAAGTACCCCCTTCCGACCAAGAGTAAA
Organism: Calopteryx splendens; assembly: GCA_002093875.1. NCBI lineage: Eukaryota > Metazoa > Arthropoda > Insecta > Odonata > Calopterygidae > Calopteryx > Calopteryx splendens. Next base: position 128,814 of record LYUA01000451.1, on the reverse strand, counting down.
ATGAAGGTAATGTGGAAGAAATTAGTAACATGATGTAAGTTCTCCTCATTCGCTTAAAATCAGATTTTTTTAAATGTTGTTTAACCAGCGTTCCCCAACGTGGGGCCCCATAGGGAGACAGTTTGAATATTTCGGAAGGCAGTTAGAGAATGATGATACCCATAAGAATTGTGGTATAAAATTTAAATTCAATGAAGAAATTCGCGTTGAAAACAGTTTTGTCTATATTCCTTTTTTATTTTGAATTCCCTATTTATGAGAACATTGTACTCTTTCAGAACTTGCTGGTCAATATTGCTAGAAGGGACATCAAACGCTTTTAAGCGTTGAGGTGGGGAATGATAAAAAAATTTGGGAAGCACTGGTCTACCCCGAAAGAGACAAACATCAAGGACGTGTATATCTTACATATCTCTTGAACCAACAGTACAGATTAAAAATTCGACTGAAAATGATGATTATCTTAAAATCCCTAGGATTTCTGTGAACCTTTTAGTATAAATAACAGGACCTCTTAAATGAATACTAATTTTCCTACCCAAAAAGCTATTCTGAGGAGTCTTGGTCGAATTTGGGACGCCAAAGATAGGATTAGGTACCTTTTGTGCTTACTAACTACTCTTTTAAAGTGATTAATTGAGCTTGTTAGCTATTAGTTCAAGGGATTAATTCGGAATAATTTTTCCTTCTGGTTTTGGATTTTACACCTTTCTAGAACAACTCTTTAGCTGATCTGTTCGGTAAGGTGAGCAGATGGGATTGAGGACGCGAAAAATAGAGGATTCCTACTTGCCTTCGACAGAGCGGAGAAAATTCGTCTCGAATTTTGATTACCACCGAAAACCAAAGTAATCGACTCGAAGATCAATTCAGTTCAGCGAGGGTGACCAGAAGCGTCAACCGGAATCGCACCCTTGCCCTCCGGTTAGTAGCTCAGCGCCCTGCCCACTGGATTACCACGCTCCTGAACTTTGGTTAGTCTCTGTAAAAAAACGACACCTCGTGGTTCCATCACAAAATACAACTATGTTGAAAGACCAACTGGGTGATTGCTAAAAAAACACTTCATACACTAACTAAATACCAAATATTTACTCTCTAAAATTATCATTGCAATCCATATTACTTACTTGCGATAATACGCAGATAAGCATTCTGATGATTTAATGGGATTTTCCAAATTACTGCGCCTCAAGATGACAACTAACCAGAGAGGGAGAGACTGAAAATAGGCAGTTTTCATTGTACCATTGATCCACAGCTCAATGTTTCAATCACCGAACATAACTAGAAGAGTTCTTCCAACCTTCATTTGATACTACCCCAAAAATTGACCCAAGCCTCGTACAACCATCATTCTGGATGACCATCAACGTGCTGGTAGTCCTTTCCCTTTTAAAACCTATCACTGAAGAGTATCAAGAATTCGTTACTCTGACTGCGACGAGGTTCACTTTGGCCCCCTCTCGACTCTCTCCAAATTGACAGCGTGACTTGCATGGTGTTCGCGTTGGCGCGACTCCACACCGCTCATTGTGATTCTATTGGCAAGATCTGACAACCCTTTTCGCCATCTCGGAACTAACAATTGAGAAAAACGCTTAATTGGCTAATCGTTGTGTGACGTCCACCCGACAATAGTTAGGAAAAGGGTATTGCCAGTAAGAAGCGTGTCGACAACGAAGATCAATTCTTTGTCGACATATCCACATCTACATTCTATCCTGCATTCTACCGCTTGGTTGTAAGGTAGGGGGAGTTTCCGTATTAGGCACACGAAATCAAAATAATAAATGATGTAAATTTCAGTAGAAATCGCAGATGTATGTGTAAAACGAGTATTATTCAGTCCAACTTTCCATGCTCACCAATATGTAAGTGTGAAATACTGCTTCACGCATGAGAGACGAACCGCCAGTAGGATTTGCAATTCAAAAAGTATTAGATAGAATAATGGATAATAGGCTAGGGTACCTATCTAGATTTTTTTCCTGAGCGCTGTTGTTGGCAATTATCCTGATGGCTTGAGAAAAAAAAATTAAAACCCGATCCGTTCTACTGTTTCTCTAATCTATAAGAGGAGGTGTTATATTTACCAAGAGCTTCTTTTAAATTTCTATAATAAGGTAGAATGCAGGCCAAGAATAGTGGGCGCCGCGGATACGGCGCGCCGTCTCTATTTATTCAATGCCAGATGAGAAACAAAGAGTGAAATTTCGCTTTTCGATGACCCCAGCATCCATACCGACGAGAGAATTAAATTTCCTCCTGACTTTGTTATCTATGCAATATAAACCGAAATAAGGATCGAGACAAAAAGGTAGACCATTTAGAGTGTACAGGTATACACACCTTTGAGGCGGCTATATTGTACTATTATGTTTTGCAGAGGAAAGGCCAATAAAATAATGGAGTCATGTTAAATGACCTGAACAATTCAACTGTAAACAACCTCAATTATCTTTCCTTGATGAACATAATGGATTAACCTAATGAATGATGAATCCTTACAACCACGGGGATCAACTCACTTGGATTGTTCGTGCACCCGGCAACGGGGGAGGCTAGTCACCTGCAGTTTTCATTACAATATCCTTGAGTAGCCGACACAAGAATAGAAGAAAAAAAGGCGTGTCCCATAATATTTTGTAAGGGCTTGTGGAAGAGGGTTTTAGGACCCTAGGTCATGAAAATATAGATGAAGTCTATAAAATGAAGATTGGTGATGATTTGTCATAGTATTGTAAATTGTTTTGTATTAGTGAATCGTGATAAATTGGGCCGTGATTTCATTTGTTTGGCGCTATATCTCTCGATTTTTTTTGTTATCGTCATTATTTATTTTATGTCATTACGGAAAATGTTGCGTTGCACTTGGATAATCCCTCAGCGTTGTAAGTTAAATGGAACGATTCATACTTGTGCCTTGTAAACATTTATTTAAACTTTGAGCATCCAGTCTCCAGGGGCTCCCATCCCAGATTATGTAGGTGTACAGTTGGTCACCGTGTTCTCCCCCCATGCTCTTTACCGGAAAAGAGCCACCACCCAATGAACTTAATGGCTTCCTTTGGGATTAGAGGAAAATAGGACGGGGGTATTCGAGCTGGATGCCGGATTAATTACTATGAACGAGGAGGAGAGCCATTATGGGTTAACCGTAGTGCAGTAGAAATTTTAGGAGAGCAGATCATGTGAAGACAGAATATTATTAGCAGATCCAGCATATCCAGATCCAACGAATTTTGTTTCAATCCAGATGTATTTGAAGAGACGTGAGCACAATCAAAAAAAATTTGTCAAATTGAGGAGATAATTGTTAATATAATTGGAAAAAAACACTTCGCCGTAGTTGGCGAAGGGATGATAAATATAAGGTAGAATTACAGTTTTGAAGGAACGTTTAGACGATTTAAGAAGGAATGACCACGGTGAAAAGGTAATATAGTGGAACATTTATTGATGAAGGGAGAATAAGACACATTTTTGAATCATATTCTTTTGCATTTTATATTCATTTTACACACGTCCTTTTGTAGAAAATTACACTCGACTTCCCTTTATGTTTTCTATTTTCGGCGCTCTATATACTGGCTTTAGTCAATATTTCTTCTTTAAAAGATTATTTTTCCCTCTTCCGTTATATGCTTCTTCTTCCCCCAATATTAGCTATCATTCCAGAAAACAACGCTTTCTCTTCTGAAATTTTCGTTCACCTACTTTTTTTAGCATTTCCTCTCTTTTCCTCATATTTTGTACTGAAGTCAAATAATTGGACAGAGAAGTTATATAATTCGTCCCTCAATAAGGGGTGAGCAGATACGGTTTTATTTAGAGAGTAAATGTACAACGCATTTTTTAAAGCATGATTTTCAATTAAAGAAGTATAATAAAGATGCGCTTCGTCTTTGAATTCCAAGTACGCATAACTTAGAGCTAAAGGTTTTCTTTTCACACCACCTTGACAATAGGAAGCCTATTAGTTTCTCTAAAGTATCTCTTCGGGTATGTTTTCCATTATTCTCCCGTCTCATCACTATTTTCTTTGCCACCTTTTACTTAATTCCATCCAATTTCTTTCCTAAATTTTGTAGATAGAAAGGCATCGTCTCTACCAAAATAAAATGAAAGAAGGAAAGTCTTTCCACTTCACTGGCTTCAGACAATGAGTACAACACTATAGAACTAAAGAAAAATCCTCTTTTACAAATATCTTCCTTAAGAAAGATTACTTTTCCCTAATAATGAGATATACGTTTGCCATTATTTTTCTCAATTGAGGTGGCCTAGTTTTGTTGAATTCGGATGTGAATTAATCTAGTTTTGAAAAGCCTATTGGCGACTTTTTTATTTGAAATTTTTGGTGCATACCATCGAAGAAAAGTGCTCATAATATTTTCCATGTTAATACATGCAAATACCTCACTAGGTAAGTGGTCCTTATTAGGTATCGTGTGAAGTTGCAACTTTTTCTGTTTTGCAAAATTCGATGATAACAAGCTTTATCAAACATTAGTAGATATATTTATTCTTATAAATACGACAGGGTAATTTGTTTCGCTATCAACTGAATATTTTCCTTCTTGGTGAATGATTGGGGTACAAACTTTACGCTCCAGGGATGAAATTCAAATTATCTTATGTCCAATAGAGTAATCTAAGAAACAGCTTGATTCTGAAAGTTATGTCAATATAAACTAAATATGAGCAAGTCAGTTTTTCTAATTGCCCTCGTTGATTAATCGTGGTTATTAAAAGTATTATGATCCATGATATTGAGCAGGTAGAATATTTTACCTATTTAGGCAGTGTTTTGGACGACGAAGGTGAGAAATACAGTAGGGATATTGGACGAATAATCGCATTAGGTAAAGAAATTTATAATAGGAGGAGAGAAATGATGAGAAGGACCTTAGGCAAACATGTAATAAAAATACTGGTGAAGACATTGATATGGAGTGTAATTTTGTATGACTCGGAAACTTGGTCGTTGAGGCAAAATGATAAGCGTAGGTTAAAGACTTCTGAGATGTGGGTGTGGAGAAGGATGGAAAAAGCGAAATGGACGGAAAGGAAAACGAGAGGGTTTTGATTAAATTTAAATATGATAATTATTATTATGAAAAAGAGTGAGAAAGTTGTAGGGGACTTGTAGGGCAGGGGAGCTGTTGAATGGTATGGGAGGAGAGGAGGCTATTGTGAGAAATCCAAATAATGGAAGAAAAGTGGATGTAGGGCGTGCTGAGTGACGACGGATTGTTGAAGGCTGTGATAGAGGGTTGGGTAAGCAAGGTAGATGGAGGAAAAGATTAGGCATGTAGGATGGAATGAAGGGAGACAGAAAATATGCGGAAATGAAGATTTTTCCATCATAAATCTACCTTAGCCGGTAGATTAATAATAAAATTATACTATTAATAATAATCACTAATAGTATCAAAATTGTGGTGAAGCCAATTTGGCCAAATTTTTGTATTTCTAATAGTAAGAGGTTATACTTCATCTCTCATTGATGACCCAAAGAAAATACAAAAGTACGTAATCGCCACTGACATCACCTCTCTGAAATCTGGAAAGCAAAACATATTTTTCCCAAAATTTCATTAAAATCAAGGACCTAAAATTAACTCCAATGCCTCTCAAGGCTGTAAAAAATATTGTACAAAAATAAAATATTCTAAAAGCACACACAAGCAAAAGTTTACACCAGTATTTAGAATTATGTGAGAAATTAAAAAGCCACCAAGTAAAATAATCTAATTTTTTTAATGGCTTTGTTTTGTAAATGATTTATGTATTATTTTTAATGCGCTAAATAAGTTTAAAATACTAAATACGCGATATGCATAATATTACCTATATTTTATTGTTCTAAGACTTTTTCCATAAGGATTATATTTTAATTCCCAGGATTATATAATTATTTCTCCCGAGTTAAGACATATACATATATCTATCAACATTTCCTATTTAATAGCGTACGTAATTTTTCATCAGTTTGGCTAAAAAATTGGCACCTGTTTTATTATCTTCATTGGCTAAAATGGTGATAAGATAAGATAAAATAAGGAGTAGCAAAACTTAATAATTACAGTTTATAAAGTTTCTGTGCAACTACACACAAGGGCTCGCGCTTGAAAGAAATGTACACGAAAGCCAGAACATTTCGGACACCATTGGAATTAATGTGAGCCCCAGTAATATCCAAGTCACACAACAAGTCAGTGAAATGGAATGAGAAGTACTGCCGGAAATTCCTATATTGTAAACCTTCCGAAGAAGTACTGTAGCCAATTTTCAGGGATCGGCAGTTTCATACAACGACAAAATTTATGAATAGCTTTGTTTCCATTATCATATTGAGATAATTTAATTATTACAAATTATTTATAATCACAGAATCATTGATGGGTCAGGATAACTATCGCAGAGGTTGTTAAAGCATGGGTAAAGCCATGGTTAAACGGTAAGTCTTCATTATACGTATGTTATAAGGTAGCAGTTTTCATTCGTAATATTCTCCGTGTTACCATTTATATATCTTTTATTATAAGGAATGGATAGTAGAAGAGAAGATTTGTAAGTAAGTCATCTCACAACAAAAACATCAATGCTAGTGGCAATGTCCTGGTTATTATCTCTTATAATTAGACCTAAAATTACGTTTTCTGTTTTGATATTTGTGCTTTCACAAATACATTTATGCTAAATCGCAATCTTTTAAATTATTATTGCAAGCATTTCCAACTCATGATTAGATGAAGCATGAATTTCTTGGCATTTTTTCTCAATGTTATGACGATTTTGCAGTTGCCTTAGAACACTTAGATTGATTTTATAAGCTAAGCTTTCTGAAGGTATATGCTTCAGAGATGTGAATTGCGATCAGTGATTAAGATGCTTTTATTTCCCTAGTTCATAAAAATTCACAATTTTTGTTTGAAAAGAATCAGTTCTCTTTCATAGAAAAACAGTAAATGAAACTGCCCTTTTTGATATTAACCCCTTATTTATATCTGATCTTAAAAGCTACACTACTAATTGTATTATTTTTAATTTTATCATGTCTATTTCATATTATTATGACCAATTCACACTATTAAGAGTGATAGCGATTCCGCTCATATGTGGAATTATTTAAAAGTAAATACGTAACATCACTCACGCTACATTCATTCTTTCGTTAAGAGAACGCAGATTTTTTAAAATTCTTCTTCATTTATTTCCGTTGGACAATCTTTCACAGTTTTTTTATAACTGCAAATTTATCGAATGGATAGTGATTATATATATATATATATATGCATATATATATATATATATATATATATATA
>LYUA01000450.1:568716-587151 GCA_002093875.1 Calopteryx splendens | reverse complement strand
TAGAGAGCCAGTGTGATAGGTATGGGATGAAAATAAATTAGAAGAAAACGAAGGTGATGAGGTTCTCGAGACATAGGAAACCAAAGGTAAACATTAAAGACGGTGGGCATAAACTTGAGCAGCTGAATCATTTTGGCTATGTAGGCAGCGTTTTGGTCGAAGGTGGGTAATGTGGTAGGGATATTAGAAGAAGAATCGAATTAGGTAAGGAACCTTTTACGAGGAGGAAAGAATTCATGACATGGACCTTAGGCAAGGATGTAAAGAAAATACTGGTGAAGACGTTGAAATGAAGTGTCGTTTTGTATGGCTCGGAAACTTGGTCGTTGAAGCATGATGAAAAATGTATGCTCGAGGCTTTTGAGATAAGGGTGTGCAGAATGATGGAAAAGTTGAAGTGAACGGAAAAGAATACATGAAGCTTTGGGAATATTTGGAGAGGAAAGAAGGCTATTGGGAGATATCCAAAGGAGGCAGGAAAAGTGGATGCAGGGCGCGGTGAGTGTTGAAGGTTTGTTGAAGAATGTGATGGAGGGTAGAATGATGGCCAAGCGAGGGAGAGGGAGGAAAATATTAGGCACGTTGGAAGGGATAAAAGGCGGCAGAAATTATGCAGAAATGATGAAAGGGTTACTGCAGGAGTGTGTCCATCAGAAACCAACCTCAATCTGTAGTTTACCATTTTTTTAATTGAGCCTGAACGCTAAAATGCTATGCTAAGTAAATTCAAAGTGTTTTTACTGTAAAACCAAAGTTTCCATTTACGCTAAACCTGTAAGCACATTAAATCAGCTCCAGTTTTTCATTGTAAGACAAGGACTCTGCTTTTCAAGGTGACATATATAACATGAGTATGTTTATTTGGCAAACCGTGATAAATAATGCATACGGCTTGATGGCCAAAACATTGTCCATGGATATTACTAAAATTATAGAATATTATCCAGTAAATTTAAAAGAGTTTGGCGAATGCTTTTTATGCGGCAACCATTTCACCTTATAATATATACTATAATTCCGACATTACCCCCTAATATCTTTGTTCATAGCCCTGAAACCATGAGGTTAGAGAACTTTCATAAAAAAGTTAACAAATTGTGCTGTTTTGTCCTGCATTTCCTTATTGGGGAGATGTTCGCGAACGTCCTCTTAGTGATAATTATGAATACACGTTGCTATCTGGTGTAAGAATAAAATTACATACTTGGCAATATCAAAGCAGTATGTATCATAAGATGGCGCCTAGGTATGTCTTTACTATTTAAAATCGCAGTGATTCTCACATCATCCTGTCGTTATGGCCAAAAGAATACGGTTACATTTCATTTTGCTGTTGATAACGCGGAATATGTTGAGAATTAATATTCTGAGCAAAAAAAACAGGGTTCCAAGAATTAAAACTGCTGTTTCAGGCGTAACTTTGTGGAATTAATTATTAATAACCATTCATGTTAATGAATTGATGCTCAAATACTTATTTATTCCACATAAGTAGGTATTTGCATTATTAGTAAGTATTGACCTTAAGTAGTTCTACGGTTAAGATACTTTTTTCTCAATGAAAGTAATCAATAATAGATATACCTTAGTTAGACTATTATTTCAACTCCAAGATGTGGCTCTGAAACTTTTGATGCTGATTATAGCCAGTAAGTGCACTTCTTAAATATTATAAGGCTTAAAAATTAGAAGTAAGTTTTAAACTCTTACATACGTTTTTTTTTAAATATAACCCTTAGATGAAGACAATTTGTAAGCCTAATCAATGCATGCACTGAAAATTCTGGAATACATATGCCATGTAATTAAAAATGTTTGAACTTTTTCAATTATTTCGGATAGTAAAATTATTACAAAATCTACATGAAATTAAATAAAATATTTAAAATTATGTATTTTTACTTTTTGAAAATAATACCTATTCATTTCTATTCAAGTCCAGAGTTCAGAGTAGACGAGGTGCTACCCAAAGTTGTCGATTATTTAATATTCCGGCAAAACCAGAAAACCTATGTGTACGAACTTCTACTGCGAGATGACACTTCGTGTACATTTCAGCTGCCAGTCTGCCAAGTGGAATCTCCGTGAGAGCACGTGTTTCTTAATTTTTGTTGTTTTCGTTGCACCGTGTTCTTCTCTTTCTGAAATTTCCGAAATCTCTTCCTCTGTAAAGACTTCTGCTTTGTTCCAGGGTGCATCTATGATTCATCGGCAGTTGTGACTCTGGTTAAGATGTTTGGGCTATCTTGAACTGTTGCTTGCAACTCAGTGCACATACCTCAAATCGATTTTCTTGTTGATCGTTGTTCAAAGGAACGTTGACGAAGAAACTTTGCCGAAATTCATCTTATGCTTAGCACTGCAGCTAGAATGAATTGACATGCCCCATATGCCAGTCAAACCCTAATGCAAACGTCATGGATTGTCTGCCTTCGGTCCTCGAGGATCGCATCTCGCACTTGCGCGATTTTTTTTGGAGTTGTGCATGAAGAGGGTGGAATATTTTCCATCCTCCATAGTCTCCCGTCTATCTTTGAAACGCTTCAACCATTCAAAAGGCTACAATGGAGCTTACTCTCTAGTATTTGATGCGTTACAGCAGCAGCTTTCTTCTGCTTCAAACAAAGCTTAATGCACAAAAACCTAACTCATTCACATCAGCCATTTCGGAATTCGCAGACAAGGAATAACACGGCGTAACGAAAACAACAGAAACTAAGTAACACGAATATATACAGGAAGAAATACACACCAAGTGGTTTCTAGCGGCAGAACTTCATACTACTACTGGTTTAGGCGGAACATTCAAATTCTCGAATACTTTGGAAATCGAAAGACAGATGAATTACACATAAAGGACTAATTTGACTTCTATGATTATTATTTTGGATTTGTCTGCCTTAAATCTCACACGCATTTGGATTCCAATCTTGCATGATTTTCGTTTAATGCAATAACCATCTCGAAGACTACTACGCTCTAATTAAAATGTACGAGGGCCATCCAGAAAGTTCTACCCGTTTCAGAATAAAAACTACGCAATTCATCTTTAGGTGATGTTTTTTTATATTTTGCGTAATAGATTTTTTTTCACTTTTCATTTTTCCACATTACCGACGCATTTTTATACAAGATCTGGACGCAAAGGCAGATAGACTTTACACGGATGGGGAAGATGGAATCGCATTATAAAATCAGTCCGCCCGAGTAAACTGCTTCTTTTTTTATCAGCAGAAAAAAACACGTTCGATGAAATCGGCACAAAACAAAGATGAAATTGTATTGATACGAAACATGATTTCGTACCTGTCGTTTATTTATTTCTGGACTGTACATCCCCTTTAATGAGAATACATGACATGTTCATCAACTTCTCATTTCCCTTCCTTCGCTTATCGTCAAATCCCGTCTCGTACGCTCTAGTTCTGCACCCTCTCGTGACTGAAACCTCATGCACTCTCTGGAGGCAGTAGGAGCAGTAGGAGAAGGGGGGGGAGCAGGGGGCGTCGTGCGATGAGGATGACGAGTGGGCGAGATGTTCTTGTGAATGGAGGGAATGCTGGGGAGGGGCAGACGTTGAAAACCTGGGTGGTGAGCTTGCTTCCTATACACCAAGGAAGAGATAGTTCGTCACTTCCGGTCGCGGGTTTGGCCCTTCAGGAGGGCAGACGGGTGCGGATTCCTGGTGCCGCCAGAATGGTAGGCGGGTGCTCATTGTTTGTGTGCGAGAATGGGTGTGTTGAGGCAGCTGTGTGAAAGAGCAGGAATGATATGTAAGACTCCTTGAGCGCTCGGAGTTCTATATTGCGTCAGCACATTTAAATGGCAGTCGTACATCGCCATCTTCCCTTTAGGGGAAATCGCTATAGCGATGATATTATTGATTTTAGAGACAGAATTAAACGCTGAATAAAATAGTATAGTATTGCAGCAATGAGAAGATGCGAAACAGGTAATGTTAATATGATACTTCTTTAAAATAAATTTATTTCTAAGGCCATTTAATTTTCGTGGGGCTACTGTGAATTTGTGATAGAATGAAAAGTAGAGAAGAAACTGGCTTCGAAATGAGCCTATTCTTACTGTAACGGTAAACAAGAAATCAACTAACCAGAAAACGCTGGACTAGAAAGGAAATTACAGCGGTCTGACGCCAGGGTAGGAGAGGTGGAAAGTCACTGAAAAATCAGCTACAATTCTTTAGATTCCTAGATAAGATTGAATTTGCTAAGCAACATTCTCTCGTGGCTAATGTGATTTGACCGTGGTTTCTCGGGAGATGACCAACCAAAATTCACGCAACACTCGTTTCAGAGATGAGAATAGGACTTAATGAATTGGACAGGTTTTTTAATCCTGACTACTACGGTCGGCTTAATGGGACTTTAATTTCCATTTTATTCATCCCTAAGCCAGCCATTATTGCACTTTTTTCAAACACATGCCTTTGATAATTTCAATAAGCCAATACCATCAATTCGCATTTCTTATAAGGACATAGAGCACCTGCTGAGTACCATTCTTTCTCCCTAATAAATCTTTCACCCCAATCAAATCTCATCATCAGAAACAAATCTCGGCATGAACATAATATATAAGCAATATAAAGCACGTTTTAGTCTCCAATAGTTGGAACGAAGCTATAATCATGTTTATATTTAAAATGCGTTTAGGGTTAATGACGCGGTATTTCAGGATTTTATAGAAAATTTGATATAAGGCTTAATAGAAATTTCGCGCATAATTAGAAAACTATGGAATGGATAAAAATGTATTCGAAGGAAAGTAGTCGTTTTAGATGATGATATGATAGTTATATCATATAATATAGTTCACACAAGTCACATTAGATATTCCCCTAAGGAATTGACGGTCCCCATTAATGCCATTTATTCATTAATGGCATTAATACCGTGGTTAATAGTAAGCATGGGGTATATGCATAATGATGACGCAGCGGCGTAGAAAAGATATGTATATTATTTCCAAGGATATAGGGATATATCAGCATATGGCCAAGGCGAAATTCAAGTTAAATCATAGTCTGGAATTCAACGATGAAGATTTGAAAATCAGTTAAGAACTTAATCACACTATAGAAGGTTATGACAGGAATATAAGATCGTAGATGTGTACTGTACATGCTATAGAATGCCATTTAAAATTTCATTTTCTGAGTACGATTAAAGACTAGAATAGTTTCTATCGAAGTCACCTCTAAGCAAATTTTATTAAGCAGTATATTTTGGATCCATCTTTGTTTAAAAAATTCTAATTTTTTATCTCTAGATGCATTTGGTGACCTGTCTGTCCCTGGGAACCCTAGGTATAAGGCATTCCTGTCTTGTAATCAGATCCCCGAGAGGTCGAACCACCATAGTTGGCACATTTCCCATGTCTAAGGCGAAGTGTTGTACTGTAATTGTAAGTAAAATCACGACTGTAATGTTAACTGTACTAAAATCACGACTGAAAACTGACCTACACTTCCGAGAGTGCTGGTACAAATTTAAATAGTAACATTCACCATTTAAATCAATATCACTGTTTCATACCTTTTAATAAAATGTGATGTGGTATGTATCTACCCGGTTTCCTGGCTTATATCATAACGGTAGGTAGCAGGAAAGGATATTGATCGAGATGTAAAAAGTAATGCTCACAGGGGAATTACCAACACATTTTTTTAAGGAATACTCTGTTGATATCTCTCTTTTAAATACAACGCTAATTTTATTCCTGCCCGAGGCCTTAAATTGTCTTCCATTTTTTTTACTTTATCTAATTTTATTTTTAGAGGAAGCGCGCCAGACAACACCAAAACACATTGAGAAGAGGGGCCACTGAACATAGGGCGGCGTGGTATGAGTTACCTGAAGACCGAAGCTTAGTCGCACCAAATTACTTCCGTCCTATAAAATAATCGATCTCCTTGTTCGCTCTCGAAATTTTACGCTTATCAAACAACAAAAATAACGCCAGCGAGAAAGGACAGGCATTCATCGAGCTTTGCTGGAACTGTACAGGAAATGGTTCCAAGGGACGCTAACACAAGACTTAGGTCAAACTAAATGCTAAGAGACTTCAGAAGAGATTTCGTCCGTAAACAGTCATATAATGTTTCTCCCACCCAAAGGGGTCCTATGGAGAGAGAGATAAGCCCATAGGTTCAAGAGCTAAGGCGCGCACATGCTCAGTGTTTGAGATCCGTGAGAGAGAAAGCTGAGGCCACCAAATTCAAGGAAAGGAGGGAATAAATCCTCGGAACTAATACAATTATCTTTTAAATAACAACGGTATATTTTAACAGTGAAACGGAAATTTGAGGGTATTAAGGAATTCCCAATACAAATTAAAGACTGTGCGATTTGAATACAAATCATGTATATGGTAGGACATGATGTGTGTCAAAGACAGGAAATTCTCGTAACAGTTTTTATTACTTCATTGTGAAATAGTCATTACCTAAGATAGAATAGGTAGGTACAGGTTCCTATTAGCTTCCCGCAATGGAGATCATCATTGGTGTGGTCAACACTATTGGGAAGATGATTTATTTATAACGTGAGCTTCTTCAACAATTGGACATATAGATTTGACCTTATTTAAATTTTGAACGGCAAATGTCTCTACATCATTTGTATTTAATATTAAAAAAGGTTGATTTCCGTTGATATCAATACCTATAATATCCATCTGTTAAAATACGTATTTTCCTCTGTAGCAATGAGCCATGTGAAAACTATAAATTTTAATTTTTCATTAGCAAATACATAAAAAAATTTAACATATTTCTAGCGTAACTTTCCAGTCATGTTATAGATGAAAGCAATTCATCCGTGTACTGATACTTGCAATTTAGATCCCCATAACAAAAGAATAGATATTCTCTGAATATTCTTTGAAGAACTCTGCGCGCTATGTTAGTGAAAAAATCATTTGCACGTGATGAAAAAGTAGTATCGTAGCACAAAAAGAAAATCAAAATCACAGAAATCAACCCGATGGTTGGTCTGATAGGTGAGGGCAGAGCCCAGTTAGTACTAAGCGCAACGGCGTGTAAAATTCACACATCAGAGTAGGGTGGTCAGTTCCTTATTCCCTGTAGGTACCGCCTGTGATTTCTGGTACCTGGTACCCGAAGAATGGTACACAGCTTGGGTGAAGCAAAAGGTGCCCAGAGTCGTCACCCGGAAACGAAGCCGAGCCCTCCAATTATTAGCTCAGCGCTCTTCGAACTACAATGGACTACCGTATTATAATACGTTACATATATGTTTGTCTTTATTATAAATAAGAAAAAAATATCATTTTACGGATAAAAGTTATATTTCAACTAAATGGCACATTGAAGCACAGAATTCATGAAATTTGGTTTATTAAACAACCTCACAACAACACTCACGATTATGAGTAAGTAGTTAAAAATAAAGCAGCTGGATGTGACATCTTATGGTGTGCATGTGAAAAAACCCACTTCAACGTACTCAAATCCAATATTGATGACAAAAATTTGTGCACATTCAACGAAAATAAGTACTCAGGCATTAACTAATATTTCATTAAGATACCAAAGCAAATGTAGGTTAAAATATTCGTCCAAATAAATCCTGCACAGCCAAGGCCAAATATGCCTACACATTTGAGAAAATATTAGGCATCTCACTTTATTAGTTTTTGTAACATAAGATAGATAATTCTTGATAAAAGTATTGATAACTATATCAGTAAATAAAGTTGTTTAATGGCATTTCTTCATGAGCCCTATTCAGTGTAGGACGGAAAATTCCAAAGATATGGTTCATAAAATTGTGAATTTTTTAAATGGGTTATTAAATTACATTAGATAGCATCATAGCCATACTTCTCCAATGGACCACTTAAAACAATATGCTTTCAAAAATACGATTAAATTCTTCCAAGAGGAATAGATTTACAGCAAAACTTAATATTCGTCTTTCATAGCGACAAAGTTTGATCCATGGCAATATTTAAACTGAAGTAAAAACACGGCGTTGATATGTAAACAAAAATTTTAGAGAGTAAAGAACTTTGATTGGGCTGAAAAAAGTGGTGTCAAAGATTCGATCATAATTGAAGCATTTTTCCTGATGCGTATGGTTTCTACCAGAAGATTTCGGTCTGGAGTCCATCTAATCATGTGTTGCATACATCTGTTGCATCTATTCATTATAACACTTAAATACCTACATCATTATAAAGTCCAACGCATCCAACGGACTACTAAGGCATTCTTGGGGATATTAATGTGCTAGTCACTTAATTTTAATTCATGTAATCATTGGCGAAATACTAATTTAATAAAAAATAAGCAAAACTCAACATTAAAAGAAACTAGTTGGAAAGAAAGGTATTAATAGTTCATAATACTAAAACACGAGACAAGAAGGGATATCATCGGAATAACCTTTCAATCCTCATACATTTTTAAACTGATCCCACCACCAAATGACCACATTTACCAATGTGGTCTATTGATCTCATATAATATAAGGAAGTTTTTATTTAAGGTACTGGGTGAACTTTCAGTGACCACTTTTAATTAATAACAAGCGAAAATATCTTTTGGTAGTGTCTGAGGCAAAGATATTTTTATGAGTTACAAAAAGCGTTCCATGAAATGACATTAAGCTTGTAAGACACCTTGGCAAAAAAACAACATTATCTCCGGCCAACAATCCAACCAACAAGCAACTGCCATATATCTCCGAAGCATTATGTACGTTTTAACCAGAAAGGAAATTGATATAAAATTGTTGCAAGGGGGAGGGAACGCGCAACACAAACATCCGTATCCAAAAAAAGGGAATGGCGAAATGGAGGAAAAATTTACCGAATGAAAAATTTCAACTAAATAAATGTATAAAATAATAGGAATATATGGGAAACGATTAAGGTAATATCGAAAGTGAAGGAATGAGATAATTTTGGATTGAATAGTTATTTCACGAAAAAATCTAGGCATACAAATTTGGATAAGACCTTAGAATAGAACTTAGCATGAGAAAGTATTGCTGTAATAATTACATCGCAGCATCCTGCAGGTTTAAAAATTAGATGAACAGAAAAGGCATATCAATCCGAAACGGTCCTAAGGAAAAAGGCAGAGGTCGAGTAAGTCTGAGCGTACACTGTGCTCACCTTTCCCTAGACTCAGGTGAACGTTTTTTATCACACCTCAAAATTCGACCGGCAAAGACTGCTCTCATACGAAGCAACTTCCGCTGCCCAAATATTTTTTTCAGTTGGTTCTCAGGGAGAGTGGGACCGCGACAGGAAGCGGGAGGGAACTGGGAGAAAGCAAGCTAGGGAGAAAAGGGAGAGTTAGGCGGGGATAACACTAGGGAGGAGATAGCCGAAGGCCACACACACTTACATGGGGAGCAAACAAAAGACGGCATTCGCGGGGGTGTCGCCGCCTACCAAGGGCTATAGGGTGCGAAGAAAAAAACATCGCCCTTCTTTCTCGGAGAAGATCGGGGTGTTGGGGCGGGTCCACTTCATGAAAAAGGAGCGCAGTTCACAGAGGAAGTGGATGGTGGTGGCTGCGTGAGGAAAGGAGGAAGGACTATGGCAGGTGAAGAGAAAAAGCGCGTGTACACACACAAGGTTCGCATGACCTAATTCCATCCGAAATGAATCTGTCCATCTGTCTTCCTTTAACCTTCACTCACCAACTCCCACCCAAATAATAGACCCAATGCCATTAATGCTGGGGTACTGTTCAAGGTCAACGATGACCCACAAGGGTCGGTTTTTTTATCTGAAGCGATGCCTAAGGGTTATGAATAAACTTCCCCAATCTCCCAAATCGAATCCTTGTATGATACGAACCGTAAAAGTGAGCGAGTTAAACATGACAAAATGCTTACTTCCCACCACCTATATGCTATACCTCGTGCCTCAGCGGCAAAAGAAGACATTACATTCGAATTGGCATGCACCCCATTGGCATGCAGGTTTCTGAATGCACCCCACAAAAATTTGAATTCTTAAATCCCTCATCTCCCGGTCTATACCTTTTTTCAATGCTATCTAACTTCTATCAGGGTTGGTCTCCAAAAAAAACATTTGGTGATTTTCCACCCACTATTTTTTCTCAAGGATTAGAATGATTAGAATTCTCATCGAACATAAATAGTCACAGAGAAATTCGAAGCTTCATTTACAATGGTGCTTCAGATTTCTACTGATTACAAAGAGAAAATATATCTCACTCAAGAGCGGCATATTTAGTCTTGAAAATATTTCTTCACAGAAACATTAAAAAAGATCAGATAAGTATGCACAATGGTATGCAACACTAATTTTCCACACACATATTTTAATGAACATACCTTTGGAATCGGAATGTCATTTTAATATTGTAAAATTAATTCGTCGTCAATTTTATTATTCGGATGTATGGCTGAGCAAAGTCTAACACTTGACCACTCAGGCATGCTGATGGTGAGCATTAGTCTTACTGCTATCGTGGACTTCAAATGTAACTACGGATGGAGAATGTTGCAGCTCAAAGTTACAACCACGTCTGAACGAGCGCCTTTCATGTGCGAAGTATTACTTATTTTTCTACCCCTTATATATTACATAGCAATTTTTATTTCATTATCCTTATTTCAGAAGTGAAGATTCAAATTCAATTTAAAACTTACGCTGATCACTAAAGCAGGGGGGTAAAAAAAACCTCAGCCCCTGTTGCACTGTTACATTTCCCATGTTGCACTGTTATATTGCTCCTGAATCTACTGCAACGCTATATAAACTTCGCGTCAAAAACATGCTCCCTACGCTGCCACACTCAATAGCCATCTTAGCATCATCGAACTGATCCGATGTCCCATAAACAACGGGATGAAAACTATTATGGGGAAATGAAGAAAAGATTACTGTAGGGTTGAGGAGGTCGTGTGTCCATTAGAAATCTACCCTAACCGGTAGATTACCATTAATTATTATTATTAATATAAAATATATTAAGTAATTGATTTTCTACTTAATCAATAACTTTATATTTCACCCAATGTTAAGCATTACCTATTTAGGTTAAAAATGAAAACTGATCAGCTCTTAAAATTAATAAACATTAATGTAAGTACGAAATCTATTGACTTCAACTTCATTCTGAATTCTATAATTTTATCAGAACCATTGCCTAATGTATATAAAACATTATTTATGTTGCGCAGACTGGACGGCATATAAAATACGATAACACAAATATTGCATGGATATTCGGTTCGTGGATACCGTGACCGAGAAGATGAATATATCGTTCATGGTAGAAAAAGGATCAAAGAAACCGCAAGCCCTTGCTATCTCTATGGTGGCATCATACAAACCTCCGATTCGTGAAAACGCATTTTCATAATCACTTTTGAAGGTTTGCATTCCCTCAAAAGGGAGAGAAATCGGCGTTGGATGAGATATCGGTACTGGGTTTGACTGAGAACAAT
Organism: Calopteryx splendens; assembly: GCA_002093875.1. NCBI lineage: Eukaryota > Metazoa > Arthropoda > Insecta > Odonata > Calopterygidae > Calopteryx > Calopteryx splendens. The sequence continues at coordinate 575,674 of LYUA01000450.1, read as the reverse complement.
GGGAAGCGGACAGCAATATCATAAGGGCACACTCTCTGGAGACGCGTTTGGCATCTGTAACCAAGTACCCACCCACAACCTCCCTCCTCAAGCTCATTCTCCCTCCGCCCATTTTAATTTTCTCCCCTACTCCCGGCAATCCCCTTCTGCCCACCATGCTGTATAGTTCAAATGCATTCGCTCCTCTCTTTAATCCCAAATCCAAAAAAAAGGCTGACGTTTCGCTACCAATTCCATTTCTTCCGGCTCTTATCGCAGTTCCTTTATTTCCTTCCAAAGGGTTTTTTTTAATAACCCCACATCTGCAGGTAGGGAACATATTCAAGTGAAAAATCAAAATAATTTTTCTAAGCTTGCCCACATGGAATGCTACCATTTAGGTGCGTTTCCACGGATGTGAATTTACACTTGGATAGCGATGAATCGAGACCTGCGTGGATGACCGTCTATTACACATTTTGGAGCTCTCAATTCGCATTCACAAATTTCACCCAATTCTTACCTGGATATCGGGCAAAGAATATGATAAATTGTAATTCTTCACACCGCTCTTAGCACTACTACTAATTCATCAAATGCGAACGTAATGCCTAAAAAATATAGGTAGGCATTAGAATCTTTATTCAAACTTAAAAGGAAATGTTATAAATAACGTCCTTAATCTGAAGTTAACTATAATTCTCGCAAGTCGTTTAATCCAGAAGAGTTTATTCCTCCAATCCTGGAGACTTATTTTACTGAAGATACACGAATCCTCATAGCTGTGGGCATTTATAAATATTTTACTGAAATATTTTCTAAAAGAGTTACTAATTAATCAAAGGATGAAACTACGTATCCACAATAAACGTAAGTGTATACACCTATCAAGCGAACTATGCAAAAATGTTCAATATAAGGTAAATATTTTTATGCTAGTCATTAACTGTACCTATTTGGAAATGGCCTAGCCATGTTCAAACGCCGGTACCCATTAGGTATATTAATGAAGTCAACCAATGCTGGGCTCTGACGAAGGTTGGATGGGTAACCTCCATACTACCCGTGATTTTATCATTTTAGACGTAAGCTAGCACAATAAACTAGATGTCTAGGTGCCAGCAGTCCTGTCGAAGGCCCCCTCTACCCCCACTCTAAAAGTCTATCCACTATATCTTGAAATAATTTAATCGTAGTGGAGTTCGAATAATCCTTAACTACATCAATAATAAGACTCCAAAATGTAATGTCAGTTACATTAGTAAAACCGTGAGGCGCTCGTATCAACTTGACCTTACCAGTCAAGCGTAAGCAATAAATAGTTCTAACAAACACCTCAAACATTAACAAATAATTCAAATTCATGTCACGCCCCCTCCATGGTTACTCTGATAAACTTAGACGCAACCCTTTATATACCCGCAATTCACTTTTTATCTCCTCTCTCCCAGCACAATTATTTTTCTCCGAACACTAAACCACCACTCTCCATAAATTACGACGTCACGCTCTTCGGCGACTTCCGTGTCTGTGCAGCGTCGGAAATCATTCCATATCCTGATAAAGGTGGCATCACCACAGAACGTCGTTAAGACTCTTTTCTTTCCTCAAGTCATCCTACCTCACAGACATATCACACACTTAACTTTCCTTAAAATGATACCCATTGACCATTTCTCTATACTATCCTTCCAAAACTTTACTTAATTCACCACAGTTAAGTCAATTTTTGCCCTAGTATCCAACGCAATATTCCATTCATGAAGTGCAAGAACAGCCCTCCCTCACTGAAAATAGATCTCGGAAAAACAAACGTCATTCCATCAGCATTAGGTTGAAAAAATGATCAATAGCTCAGGCTATTGGCTAAGTATATGTTATATTTCTTTTGTCTAAGTTACATTTCTTTTTCCCAAACCTTTCCATCATACCTATACCAATGTTAACCCCATTCTTCTTCAACTTTTCTTTGACAAGAGATAGCCATTTGCATAATGCATAAATGGAACCCGCTAGAGTAAATTGGAGAGCTCATTAATAAAAATTATTCCCCCAGAGAATATCCCATCAAGAAGTTTTGCGACCACGTTCTGCTTATGGAAGAAGAAATGTGATATATCTTAATGTTTTTCACTAAGAAAAATATTTAAAATTAATCTTTAAGGAAGCAATAAAGCTACATACTAGGGGCTACCCAAAGTTGTCGAGAATTAGAGTAGGTGTCCCACCAAAACTTGTTGCAATATGGACTTCTGCCGCTAGAGGCCACTTGGTGTCTTTTTTATCTGCCAGTCTGCCAAGAGGCATCTTCGTGAGTGTACGTTTTTCTTAGTTTCTGCTGTTTTCGTTACGCTGTGTTATTCCTTGTATGCGAATTCCGAAATGGCTGATGAGAAGGAATTAAGTTTATGTGCATTAGGTTCTGTTTGAACCCAAAGAAAACTGCTGCTGAACCGCACCAAATACTAAAAGACCTTTGGGGGACCAAGGTTCATGCCAAGATAGAACATTTGAATGGTATAAGCGTTTAAAAGATGGCCGGGAGTCTGTGGAGGATGAAAATGTTCGGATTGACCGTCTTCATCCACAACTTCAGAAACGATCGCGCAAGTGCAAGAGGTGATCCTTGAGGATCGAAGGCAGACAATCCATGGCGTTTGTAATAGGTTTGGACTGTCATACGGGGCATGTCAACGCATTCTAACTGGTGTGCTGAACATGACCAGAATTGCGGCGAAGTTGGTTCCTCGTCTTTGAACAACCATACACGAGAGCATCGGGTTTGCGGTGTGTGCACTGAGTTGCAAGCAACAGTTCGAGATAACCCAAACTTCTTGTTCAGAGTCGCAACGACGATGAGTCACGATTGAACTGTTGTAATCCTAAAACAAAGCAGCAATCCTCACAGTGGAATACGCCAATCCACTCAGCGTTAAAAAAAGCGCATCAAGTTCGTTTCAACATCAAGTCAATGATGATGACTTTTTTGACATTCATTGGAATGGTCCATAAGGAATTAGTTCCACCTGATCCGACTGGAGGTTTTACTGCTATGATTTGAGAAGCTTGAAGAAATGTATAAGCCGCAAATGGCCTGAAATGTGGAAGAATAGAGACTAGTTGCTTCACCATGGCAACAAACCTCGCTTCTTAAGAGGGACTTACTAACTAAAAACAGTATTATTTGCCCTCACCCACCCTGATCGCCCGACCTAGCCCCTTGCAATTAATAGCTCTTCCCTAAAATGAAACACCGGTTGAAAGAATGGTGTTTTAATTACATTGAAGAGATTCAAGCGGAATCAAAACAGATGTAGAACCTCAAAGCAATATCAGATTATTCGCCGGCTATACGGACATTTACTTGGATACAAGTAATATCCGAAGATGAGACTCTTTCTAGTGATCTCTAAAGTATTAATTCCTAGTGTGAGGAATGGTGTCTTAATTAAATATGAAAAAGTGTGCAGTGGTTAGCCTTTTGGAAAAAAAATCCATACACCCTTACACCTACAGACTCGAAGGGAGGAACAAAAGAAACACTGAACAAGTGAAATACCTAGGATTCACTATAACACCAGGCCTAACAAGAAGCAAATACATTAGGACCATCTGCGGAGGTACATTGAGAAAACGTATAGTGGGAAAATATTCTAAGGAAAAAGTTAAAGAGATGCGTTATTTCGCACTTGTTAGACCTTATCTTGATTACGCTTCAAGCATTCGGCACCCCTCGCACAAGGAGGTAATCTTGGGAATAAACGGGATGCAGAGGAAAGCTGCCTATCCCGTGAAGAATCGTTATGAACGAAGAGAGAGCGTCATATTTTTATTAGATATTCTTAAATGGATTCCACTGGAAGCACGAAGATTGCATGCACGTCTTAAACTGTTGGAGTGATACAAATCATTAAGCATTGGTAGACTAGATCACGACGGGAATTTGAGAGAGATTGACTACCGATCAGATAAGGAATCCTTTTTCCCTCTCCTAATTCGGGAGTATAGGAGTAGGAGAAACAGGCGGCCATTTGAGCAACCAGAATTGTGATTGGATGCAAAAAAAAACTAATGGCAAATAATTGTATTAATGGATTGAGGCCTAAGACCTCCTGCCATACACCTTCGCGGATGCTTGCAGGGTACTATGAAGATATGAAGTATTTTAAATTACCCCAATTCACATAAACACATACTGCCAGTACGTATTTCCCTCGGAAGTATTGCTGAACCCGATGCGTATAATTTAACCTCTGGCAGTACATAAGAGCAAAGAGAAATTAAAAATCAAATTTTAATTGGGAAAAACTTACTTCATACAACAACCACTCAGGAAATTTAAGTACCTACCTCAGTATATACTATACGTACCTATATTAGCAAAAAATTTTAAGAGTCATCAAAAGCATAGGTATTTTAATCGCTTAAATGAGTGAATAACAACTGTGAAGAAGATATGTCAGCAAAATAAAAACATGAATTAGAGTCAAACCAGAGGGGAGACGGCAGGATGCAACGAAGGTAGAACAATTTGCAAAGATAAGATTTGCGAAATAGGGAAGGAGGATGAAGGAAAGGTTTTTCGGAGATCGATATAGTTCAATATTGCTCATGTCTATGAAGGGCGACGAGGCAGGAGGGACGGCCCATTAACTTCGCGCGATATCGCGCAAAACTGGTTTCTTTCGTGTGCCTCACCCTTTGGCGGCGTTTTGCATGTGTGTGCGACTGCTTTTGTAGTCCTGTGGCGAGGGAAGCGACGGAAAAAAGCGAGAGAATACAAAAAGAGTGAGAAATGATCTTATCGCTTTCTCGGCCACACTCAAGAAAATATTTCTATCATCTCAGCCATAGCAAGCATCTTTTATTTTGCATGGGTAAATATTGGCGAAAGTATTTTCACTGTCAACATTATTTGGCACACAAATATTTTTTTCTAAATAAAATGGCCATACTGACGGATCAAAATAATTAGTGCCTCATTTCGCTTTCCCTTCTTTCACTCCTTATCTAAATTAAACGCATTTAGTGAACTTCAAGGGATGAAATAATGAAAATTTAAAAAAGTTAATCCCACGCAAAATATATTTATTTTACCCTGGCCCTGGATAGTTTTAGTAAGTTAACAAAGAGAATGATATTAAGGTAAATGTGTCCGAAACGAAAGTGGGTGTGTCTGATTAGGAGAATGATGAGAACGAATTGATAGTGAGTGTTGACGGCGAAATGAATTATTAAGAGTTTGATTTTTTATGTCTTGGCAGAATGGTAGCAAAAGCTGGTAGGATAGATGAAGAGATTAAAAGGTGTGCTTATAAAGGCGGAAAAACTTTTGTTGGTATTACGTACGTGGAGTGTATAAAACGTTAATATTTGTCTAAAGTAACAGAAATTTCAATGCATACAAATTTACTCTTACTCGCATAATGGAAGTGAAAGTTGGGTGTCCCAGGATAAGTATAAATGTCGAAAAAAATGCAGTTTGAATAAATAGTATGCTTAAGGAATATTTTTTTAATGCAAGAGATTGGGCGAGAAATTAGAGGGTTGTGAGAGAATGTGGATACTTGCATCGGAAGAAGAAAGTATCAAAGAGAAGTACTGCGCTGGTTTGGTCAAGTTCGGGGAATGGATAAGAGTCGAATCACTGAACAAACATAAAGAAAATAGTTAATGGTTCGAGATGGAGGGGAAGAAAGAGAAAGAATTCTTTCGAGAATTTAAATTAAGAATACGTGAGGAAATAGAGAGTATATTTAAAGATCCTTATATCCATTAATCGCCAATCAAGTATGGTAGGAAAGCCGTTCGTCCGCTAATTCAATTATTATATACTAATGTAGCTTCTTGAAATCCTTCAGATACGCAGACCACAGATGACGGGAATAAAATTCATGATACCAACTCGCTCTAGGAGTGTTGAGTTAACAAGAGTAATTTTACTTTTTTGCTTGAAAAACTTTTGATCACGAATAATTTCAAAATCAGTGCGAAAATATAAATAATTGATTATTGTCTCATTTGTTATAGCTATCATATTACTACGTACATGAAAGCGAAAGCACTGCTCACCAATTTCCCTCGTACTTCCCATAATTCATTGAAAAAGTAAGTTAAGAAATTTTTATCATGAATCACTAATTTTTGTGAAAAATGCACGTATTGATAGTTTTATGGCCATGAAAATTACGATTTCTGCTGAAAGAAACATTTACCTAATAAACGAGTTATATTTTCTGTGCATAACATTCAATTTAAAATATCTATATGTCTCTATCTTCCCATCTATATATCACATTAACATCGCGAGAGGAAAAACATTTTGGTGCTAAGTAGGGTATTTTGTTTGGTTAAGATTGAGTGAAACCTGATACTGCTGGTATAAACCAGGAAATTCGTGTTTGGAAAAGCACACATTAAAGATTGCCAAGCAGGAACAAAAAATGGATAGTTCTCAACTACAAACCGTTTCGGATTTAAAATTAAATCCCTCGTGCATAAAATTTAAACTTAGTACCTACCGGCTACGATTAAAAAAATAGATTATTCCTCTTTGCCCTCCTCATAGACTACAACTTTTGAGGTGGTTGGAGGGCTTGCGTGTTCTGATGACCCCTAGAGCAGTGCCGGCAGGAGCTTGCAAATTGCTCCGGGTTGGGTCACCCACGCAAGATAGGTCAAAGGGTAGGAGCCAGACGAAAGGTGGTCCACGCAGCGTCTGTTAAGGCGTCTGATCCCAGTGGGACGGCCATTTAAGTGATGTGTCACATTAAAAACCCCATTGAGGAAGGCAACGGGAAACCACCACAATTATTTTCCCAAGAAACAATAGTGGACGCTAATATGATAATGAGTCCTGGCAACTACGGGACCGGGTGTCGCGCCCGGCAGCAGGGGAGGCATGGCCTCCGCAGTCGTCATCTCACGAGACCCTTGCACAGCCGAATCGACAGCAGCGGAAAAGAAGACTCAGAAGAGG